>CM051021.1:20709833-20822333 GCA_027704905.1 Muraenolepis orangiensis | reverse complement strand
TAAGTCATTTAACCGTCAAGTGGTGTACAATTCACTCGAGAGGAGTGTAACACTTGTGTGTCAACACTTACTACCTGCTCTGCCACTCAAAACCAAAACCAATAAAGAACCTGTTTACCCACCAACCTGTCTGTTTGTTGGAGCAGCGCTGAGCACTCCACTGGTGCAGGTTAGATTTGAGAGTTGTAAAGAGAGAGAGAGAGCAGAAAATGGCAGGAGAGCGCAAGAACACTACGTTTATCTACCATTCAGAAATTGTGTTCACATTCACGTACCTGTGACCGACAAACCAATCAGGGAAGAGATTGGGAGGGGGGGGGGATATCTGCTTCAGCAGTCAACTAGAAGCAGATATCCTCACAGCACAAATATGACCTACAGCGCCTTCTGATGAAGGGGGCCGGGGGAGAGAAGCCCTTACCTGCAGCACTCCCTGGTCCAGGATGAGGTCCCTGGTGGCAAAGTACAAGGAACCGTTCTCACACAGTTCCTAATTGTAGCTAATTAACTATCAAGCTTTACTATTATATTAAACTATACAAAGGCGATTTACAGTGAATTCAGACATGTGTGGGCTGACTGTTAATTTGACTGATTTGTTAGCTGAATATGGGACATTCAAGACATTAGAAAAGGGTTGTAAACATATATTTGCATTTGGATTAGTTGGTAATTCAACACCAGGCTGCTTGTGATGCCAGAGTTCAACCACACATGAGAATCCAGGAGTCACATGCTTCTATCATGTGACCCGAGTACATGGTCATCTTTTTGGGATCTTTGATAATAATTTAATATATTATAAATTGTAACAATTTGGGGGTAAAATGAATACCTTGAAATGTATTCATAAACATTAATATGGGTTTAAAATTGTGGCCAGAAAGCATATCTCTCAAAGATAAAGAAATAAATATGGGCTTCTTCTTCTTTCTCCAAAAAAGGCCTTTTTTGTTTCAAGAATCAAGAACTTTATTTGTCACATACAGGATATGCAGTGTAATTAAAGTGACACACGTGTCATGCAGAAATTGTGCATACTTCGCGGTCGACTTTTGAAGCCACACGGGGGTTCTCGGTTCAACTTACTGTCCTTCTTGGTCTCCTGCCAGCGGAACTGGTGCCTCCGGACCACGGAGAAGACCGAGTCGTAGCCCTGAAGAGTGATCTTCTCCAGGGCCTCCTTGACGTGGAACGGGTGGAGGCAGGGCGAGGTGGCCTGGATGTTACAGATCACATCCACCTCTGTGGAGAACAAGATGGAGGAGGACAGGAGTCATGGCAGATGGAGCTCCTCTTGCTCCGCAGCATATTATGCTGATGAAATCACAAGTTAAATATCAGGGTTCAGCAAGAACAAACAAATACGGCTTCCAGTAAAAACTCAAGTGGGGACATCACCTTGACAGCATAACTTAAATGTTTTCCGTCTATTGTTATCACTCACGCCAAACACACGTTTTCCATTCATGAATTCGACTAGGGTTAGGGTTATTCATTGTAATATTAATTAACTAATAGCCACCTTTCAAGGGTTCAGAGAACTCAACGTGTCACAAGTCGGCCTACAACCTGTTTTTCTGTCTGGCAAACAAACAGTTTGGCAACAAACTACCTTAAGGGAACCTTTCACAGCGTTTTCCTACACCACAGGTAACCTACACATGGAAATACTGACTTGGTTTAGCAGGCTTGGTTTTCTAGCTCAGGGCCACATACTGCTGAAATGGTTTGTCTAAAACACTGCTGCCCAGGGCCACTCATTCCAAACCAAAAACAACTCCCAACTTTGCTTTTGTCAGAATACTAAAGCAATCTGGAAGAAGACTGAAAGGCTAAATAAATCTGAGTGTCGGATTCATCTTGTGAGGGTCTTTTAGTCCAAGTTGTTCAGTAAGAATCCGGTAATAACGGGTTGTAAAGTGCTCATATTGTTATCTAGATATTCAGTTTAAAGTAGTGTGCGTACCTGGGTTTAGCCTGGCAAACTCCTGGACGGTCTCCAACGAACTGGAGGAGTCTCTGGAAACTCCTGGGCTCCTGCGATGGACTTGGGCCCCTTAAGGCCTTCGCCACATTCTCGATCTCATCGTGGTCCGTCGATACCCACACACTGGAGACATACCATGGCATGACAATTGGTCAAATGTGCACCACATGATGCGTGTTAAATATTGTTATTTTCATCATGGGGTGGCAGTAGCTTAGGAGGTACAGCGGACGCCTCACAACCGGAAGGTTGTTGGTCTGATCCCCGGCTCCTCCTAGCAAAAAGTGTCAATGTGTCCTTCAACAAGACCCCCTCACTGCTCCCGACGTGCTGGCTGTCTCCTTGATGGCGGACTCCGCCGTCGGTGTATGAATGTGTGAAATAACTAAAAAGCGCTATATAAATGCAGTCCATTTACCCTCATAATGAGCCAGGAAAGATCGACTTTTAAGTTATACAGACCTAAACGTATACACACCCAATCTAAAAAAAAATTTAAAGCATTGAAATAAATAGAAACGAATAGAGAGCCCGTTACCCTACCAATGGGGCCGCATAACGCGTGTCTAGACAACGTAACACGCCAAAAAGTGACTGTTAAAGTCACTAGTGGTTTACACTCATAGGTGCCAAGGAACCAGCCTCCCCATCCCTCACCCGGATGTCTGGATTTCGCCTACACTTCAAAATCAGAATGTCATTTATTGTCATTGTGTTATAAGTACAGAGACCTTGCGGTGCCATCCTCACTCTTACACACAATGCAGATCAAGACTCGACCCCACAGCTCACCTGTGGAACATGTGTGTATAATGTATAACCCAACGCAGCTCACCCGTGGAACATGTGTGTATAGTGTATAACCCAACGCAGCTCACCCGTGGAACATGTGTGTATAATGTATAACATGTGTGTATAATGTATAACCCAACGCAGCTCACCCGTGGAACATGTGTGTATAGTGTATAACCCAACGCAGCTCACCCGTGGAACATGTGTGTATAATGTATAACCCAACGCAGCTCACCCGTGGAACATGTGTGTATAATGTATAACATGTGTGTATAATGTATAACCCAACGCAGCTCACCTGTGGAACATGTGTGTATAATGTATAACCCAACGCAGCTCATCTGTGGAACATGTGTGTATAATGTATAACCCAACGCAGCTCACCCGTGGAACATGTGTGTATAATGTATAACATGTGTGTATAATGTATAACCCAACGCAGCTCACCTGTGGAACATGTGTGTATAATGTATAACATGTGTGTATAATGTATAACCCAACGCAGCTCACCTGTGGAACATGTGTGTATAATGTATAACCCAACGCAGCTCACCCGTGGAACATGTGTATAATGTATAACATGTGTGTATAATGTATAACCCAACGCAGCTCACCTGTGGAACATGTGTGTATAATGTATAACATGTGTGTATAATGTATAACCCAACGCAGCTCACCTGTGGAACATGTGTGTATAATGTATAACCCAACGCAGCTCACCCGTGGAACATGTGTGTATAATGTATAACATGTGTGTATAATGTATAACCCAACGCAGCTCACCTGTGGAACATGTGTGTATAATGTATAACATGTGTGTATAATGTATAACCCAACGCAGCTCACCTGTGGAACATGTGTGTATAATGTATAACCCAACGCAGCTCACCCGTGGAACATGTGTATAATGTATAACCCAACGCAGCTCACCTGTGGAACATGTGTGTATAATGTATAACCCAACGCAGCTCACCTGTGGAACATGTGTGTATAATGTATAACCCAACGCAGCTCACCCGTGGAACATGTGTATAATGTATAACCCAGTGGCGGCCGAGAGGGCGAATTAAAGAAATAAAAATAAAAAAACTATACATAATATAAATATAAACCTCACTGTTACTCATTCTACTCTGTATTGTATATATGTATATTGACTGAACATTCCTTTACGTACTGCTTAATTTCTTTTTTTACTTACTTTATTTTTACTGTATGTAGCACAATCTCAGGGGCTCATACAGAAACAAGCATTTCATCATAAAGTATTCTGTATTTTGTTGTGACAAATAATAAACAAACTTGAAACTTATGGTGAAAGAACATTTATTATATGGTGCTTCAATTAGCAATTATGAACACAGTAATACCTAGTAGAAAATAAACGTAAGAAAAAAATATGGTCTTATATTAGAAAGACTACCCAGTGTGCCATCAAAAATAATACCTAAATATGGTCTTACATTCGATTGTGCAAAAGTAATTAGAACAAAATAGAAGATAATAAAATAGACCTGATACAAGTCCTGAGATAAAATGCAATACAATGTTAAGCTTACAAATTAAAAGGTACTGGGTCCTATGTACACTACTATACGATATACAGTTTAATCTATGTACCTATGCTTTACTAACTATACAATAACTACACAACTATAACTATAACTATACAACTATTCTCTCCTCAGACAGCAAGACGCGAACTGACTCATTAACAAATGCTTCTGAATTTAACTAATTAAATAGAATACAAATGCTTAATACATTCGACCACAGCATATATTAGCAGACAAACACACAGAGGACCCTGTAGCTAGCATTGGGGAAGCACGTGTCCACGATAAACTTACAAAACCCCAATCCACACCGTTTACATACAAATGACACAAGCTGCATGTTTATACAGCAAGACCAACATTTCTTATCCCCTTTACTTTACGTTTACAACGTCCACAATAAAAATAAATGTAAAACTATAACCGGGACAACAAAAACGTACCTCTCCTCAGACAGCAAGACCGAACTGAGAGCAGAGCAGTCTTGGCGTCAAAAACAACCGCTGTTCTCTTAAAGAGACAGTACAGGCTTTACAAATAAGGTTCAACTAGGCTACAATTGAGTGGCGCATGCGTGACTGGTTTCTTTGTTCGGGCGCAAGAATCTGCGCCCCCGAAGATCGTATTTAGGACCATTGATAGGCTACAGTTATTTGCTTGATCCATTTTCATTGGCCGATTTTCATTTTTTTTCCTCTCTCAACCAGGTGGGGTGGCGCCCGAGCGCCCCCTATGGACGAGCCGCCACTGGTATAACCCAACGCAGCTCA
Organism: Muraenolepis orangiensis; assembly: GCA_027704905.1. NCBI lineage: Eukaryota > Metazoa > Chordata > Actinopteri > Gadiformes > Muraenolepididae > Muraenolepis > Muraenolepis orangiensis. Next base: position 20,817,225 of record CM051021.1, on the reverse strand, counting down.
CCTGTGGAACATGTGTGTATAATGTATAACCCAACGCAGCTCACCTGTGGAACATGTGTGTATAATGTATAACATGTGTGTATAATGTATAACCCAACGCAGCTCACCTGTGGAACATGTGTGTATAATGTATAACATGTGTGTATAATGTATAACCCAACGCAGCTCACCTGTGGAACATGTGTGTATAATGTATAACCCAACGCAGCTCACCTGTGGAACATGTGTGTATAATGTATAACATGTGTGTATAATGTATAACCCAACGCAGCTCACCTGTAGAACATGTGTGTATAACAGTGGTGAAGCGTCAGGGCCTTCAAGGTATTCAGAGAAGACCCTGGAACTCTCAGATGAAACCAAAGAATCGAATTAATTGTATTAATAAAATGTAATACAATTTAATAACATTTAATACAATTTAAATAAAATGAATAAATGAGAATCGTATCTGTGTTATAATACAGTGTTACGTTGATTTGTTTGTCTTTCTCGGTCCATGCACGACGCATTTGAGTGGTTTTGTGTTGGAAAAACAATGCAACCAATCAGATATTTTTCTGGGTTGCTGGGAAGAATATCCAACGTAAATCAACCAAAGTATTCCCGCTGACATTGGCCCTTAGACGGAATGATAGCGTACGTTTGGATTGACAATTTGATCAACCAATCATATCGTGATTTGTAGCCAATGGGCGTATTCTTTCAGATTTCCCCGGCAGCTCAATATGGAGCTAGAGGGTGCAAGGTGGTGGCTGGCGCGAGAGTGGATCTAGCGTAGTGTTACGTTTTCTACGTTGTTTTTTTTACGCCAAAATGGCAACAGGTGAAGATGATGTCGTGGCGGAATTATTGTGTGAACCATTTTCAAGACGACCATTTAATGTTAAAATGGACATTATTAAAAGAGGCCGTCCAACACCTGACAATCTGGAGCTGACTCAAGTAGTTAAAGCAGGTTATGTTCGCCATTTTCAGTGTAGCAACTGGGAAAGATACCCGTGGCTAACGGGCTCTACTAGCCACAAGAGGCTCTACTGATGGGAGTGTTGCTATTTGGGACCGACAAGAGAGCAGGGAATTGGAACTTATTTTGGATCTGAAAAGCGATCATCTTTATGACCTGATGGTGGTCGAACCATCCAGAAGGACAGGAGAATGGATTTGGTCTTTAAGTGAACATCATTGGTGAGTGACACTCATTTGTCTTTGCTGGTTTTGTCTCAGTGTTGCGTCTCGTTGAGCTGGTTGGTGCATTTTGTTCCCACACACTTGTTGACTGATTAGTTAATGGCTAACTTGGGTTTGTTAAGCATTGTTGTGCATTTGAATTGAGAGTTTTGACTTGATCTTTCTTTGCATCGCTTAACGTGAAAAGACTTAACGTAACTAAGAGTTACAAAACCGCGATCAATAATCACCTAATTTGCATATGTTTTGTCATTAGCACTTTCACCTTTTCACTTTCATTTTGACAGGTGAAAGTGCTAATGACAAGACATATGCCAGAGACATTTGGTGATTATTGATCGCTATTTTGGAACTTAAAGTTCCAAAGTTACGTTAAGCCTTTTCACTTGAAGCGTGTTAGACCGGCCCTTTAACCGATAGCCTGTGTGTGGTGGTCTGTGTTGGTCTGTTACTTCACTACATGGACTCTGCTTTACAACTAGGGTACACTTGGAAATTGGCTGCGACAATCTGATCTGCCTAAATGAGATAAGGCATAAAGTGACTCCTCCGTGACGTCCGTCTGACTAGAACAACTGAATTTTCGAGTGGTGGTGGTGATGGTGGGGGTGGTGGTCTACAGCAGGGGTTCCCAAAGTGGGGGTCGCGGGACCCCGAGGGGGGGGGGGGGGGTCGCGGGACCCCGAGGGGGGGGGGGGTCGCGAGATGATTTCAGAATCCTCTTGATGTGACCATGAGGTTTTTATTGTTAATAATAACGTGTGCATAGATATTTTTATATATGTACGGGTGACGAAAAATGAATTTGGATTCCGACAGATTCACGACAGTATCATTTGGAGCTGAAAAAAAAGCCACACACAATTTTCAATATCACGATTTCCCCCCCCCCCCCCCCCTTGGACTTCACGATGTTCTCGATGGTGAAGCTCTGCGCACACGTTGTTTTTAATGTTCCAGTCCCTCCGGTGATAGTGGGGGGGGGGGGGTCTGTTATGTTGGGGGTCGCGGGCTGAAAAGTTGTGGAACCCCTGGTCTACAGAAGGTCCAGTTGTGATAGACACGCTTCGCCACTGGTGTATAATGTATAACATGTGTGTATAATGTATAACCCAACGCAGCTCACCTGTAGAACATGTGTGTATAATGTATAACATGTGTGTATAATGTATAACCCAACGCAGCTCACCTGTGGAACATGTGTGTATAATGTATAACATGTGTGTATAATGTATAACCCAACGCAGCTCACCTGTGGAACATGTGTGTATAATGTATAACATGTGTGTATAATGTATAACCCAACGCAGCTCACCTGTGGAACATGTGTGTATAATGTATAACATGTGTGTATAATGTATAACCCAACGCAGCTCACCTGTAGAACATGTGTGTATAATGTATAACATGTGTGTATAATGTATAACCCAACGCAGCTCACCTGTGGAACATGTGTGTATAATGTATAACCCAACGCAGCTCACCTCCTGGACGCCACCAACATCCTCCGGAGCGCCAACGGGGCGAGTTTGCTTCCTTGCAGCCATCCCCCGTTTACTGCTGCTGCTGCTGCTGCTGCAGAACACAATAATAAACCAGCTCAGCTGGGAAGAGCGAACCAAACAACCGAACTGCAGCCATTAATGTCTTCCGGGGGGTTACAGCAGCAGGGGGCGTGTTGGTTCTGTGTTGGTTCCGTGTTCAGTTCTCAGTGACGTCACAGTGCTCAGCGGTCTGTCAACGTTCTGTTTAGTGATCTAAACTTTAGATCACCTCTCACGTCTAAAGAAGAACCACAGAGAGATGTGAACAGACGTGTTTCAGTATGAATAACTCCTAACATGCACGTCCCTGCCAAGTGTTGCTACTGTGGATCTGGTGGAGAATCCTTCCCCTTAAATAGTAATGAGGACATTTGTCAAAAGAAGGAAACTATAATATATCTATATAATATAATATATAATGTGTATCTACAGTATCAGAATGCCTTCATTGTCATTGGAGTACAACAAAATTGTCTAGCAATCCCCACGACACATTATTAAAATAAACAAAACTAAATTAACAATATACAATCAATTTAAATTACAATATACAATTGCATATACACATATTGCGGTGTCCTGACCATGCATAACGATTACATAAAGATATGACTAAAAATACAACAATTAAAATACTCAGTGATTAAATGCCTTTGATTAAATGTTCACTTAAAGACCTGATGTGTACTTCTGCGTTTCTAAAGAAACTCAACCTGTTAAATACACAGAAATTTAACAGATTAATCTGTGAAAATACTGAAAAAAATGCTCACACAAATGTGTGTCAAAATACCACCAACAGCGCCCCCTATCGCAATTGTTTTTTAAAAGCTTTGTTTAACTGACGTCACACAGTCCAACTATAGAGACAGGGCGCGTTTAGGCCACGCCCACACTGGGGGGGGGACAACAGATCTCTCTCCATTGACTTTACATTGGGGGAAGATGGAAGATGGAAGATGGAAGGTGGAAGATGGAAGATGGAAGATGGAAGATGCCTCCTTGTCATTTTTGACTTCTAACAAAAACTGAAAGATGCCTAAAAGCTGCTTTGTGACCGGATGCTCAACCAACGAGATAAAGAACCCAGAACTACATTAGAACAAACTGCCCAACCGAAAAAATGAATTATGTACCCTGTTGGTATCACCATGTCACACAAGAGCTTTAAGACAGGTTTCCGTTTTTTATTAGAAAACCAAAATTACCAGGAGGCCTTCTCCCAACACCAAGTCAATGGAGATCCCCCCCCATCCCCCCCCCATCCCCCGGGGGGCGTGGCTTTCAGATGATGTCTCTATTGCGTGGTGCACTGCGCACACACTAACGGAACACACTAGTTATACATCCATAAACATATAAATCTATAAAGCTATACATTCATAAAGATATAAATCCATAAAGCTATACATCCATAAAGCTATAAATCCATAAAGATACATATCCATAAAGCTATACATCCATAAAGCTATAAATCCATAAAGATACATTCATAAAGATATAAATCTATGAAGCTATACATCCATAAAGCTATAAATCCATAAAGATACATTCATAAAGATATAAATCCATAAAGCTATAAATCCATAAAGCTATAAATCCATAAAGCTATACATCCATAAAGCTATGAATCCATAAAGATACATTCATAAAGATATAAATCCATAAAGCTATACATCCATAAAGCTATAAATCCATAAAGCTATACATTCATAAAGATATAAATCCATAAAGCTATACATCCATAAAGCTATGAATCCATAAAGCTATATATTCATAAAGATATAAATCCATAAAGCTATACATCCATAAAGCTATAAATCCATAAAGCTATACATTCATAAAGATATAAATCCATAAAGCTATACATCCATAAAGCTATGAATCCATAAAGCTATACATTCATAAAGATATAAATCCATAAAGCTATACATCCATAAAACTATGAATCCATAAAGCTATACATTCATAAAGATATAAATCCATAAAGCTATACATTCATAAAGATATAAATCCATAAAGCTATACATCCATAAAGATATAAATCCATAAAGCTATGAATCCATAAAGATACATTCATAAAGATATAAATCCATAAAGCTATACATCCATAATGCTATAAATCCATAAAGCTATACATCCATAAAGCAATAACAAAAAAGTGTGTGATCAATATCACACACCAGGTCACGTCCAATAGATGATATGATCTATTGGTCTTTCACACATGAGGGTGTTATGTTGGAATAATGGAGAATGAGACGGGAGTTAACGTTGGAGTTGAGCCTACTCCATTTAATGAACACACAGAATAAAACAAGATCCGGTCACCACATATATAACATTGCGCATTGATACCGTGCACTGAGTGTAGTGCCAGGTGTAACATTTCCCCCCCCCTCACGGAACCTACGGGTTAGTCAGTTACAAAATCACGCAGGTGCTCCGGCCTGCTGCGTGCCCGAACTGGGCGGGGCTCAGGTGCAACAACAACCACTGGCGGTGGCCCCACGACGCTGCCCATACCCCATCCCTAACCCCTACCCCAACCCTAACCATAACCTCTCCCCATATCCTCACCCCTTCCCTAACCCCCTCCTGTCATCACCCCTCATCCCTCTGTTTAAACACCCAACTCAAACATGCCACCGACTTTCCACCTCTCCACCCTCGCCCTTACACCACCTTATTAAACACCACTTTACCACTGCACAACAACACCCTAACCCTAACCTTATCTCTGACTATATTTGTGTGCTGTATTGGGAAACCCTTTATTGTTTATATACGTCATCCCCATAATGTATGTACATATAGTTATACTATAAGACATCACAACAGTAGTTTGGACAATCATCTTTAATAACGGGATCCGCCTGTTTACATACAATATGTATAATACGTTTAACAAAGTCATCCCCATAATGTATTTACATATAGTTATACTATAAGACATAACAACAGTAGTTTGGACGATGACCTTTAAAAATGGGATCCACCATACTTGTTTACATATAATACGTCTAGTATATATATATAGATGTATTATACTCCTTAAAGACGCGATCCGCCGACGCTTCTGGTCCCTGACTGTGAAAATGTTGAGATCTGGAGAACTCGGAGCACATGTGCTTTGAGTTCTCCAGATCTCAACCAAAATTAAAATGAGTTTGGCTACAAGAAAGAAAGGTGCTAGAGACAAATAAAAAATACACCGATACTCAGTTCAAGGCCACAAACAGCAAATTAAGCCCGAAAGAAAAATACATTTTTAAATATTAATTAAAAAATGATGTTAAAAATACTTCCCGACATCCGAAATATTCGAAAATATATTCGAATATTATCGACGCGGAATGGTCGATAATACTCAAGTGGTAAACATTTATTCCACGCTCCGACATTACTATCAAAAGTTATTCAAGAAAAACAGGAAGCTCCCGTGCATATTTACGCCGTTACGCCCACTTCCGGACGTCGCAGAAACTCGGGACCAAAAGCAGCGTGTCCGGCTTTAGATTTTGACAATAAGTTATCCAAAGTCTCCAGGTCTCCACGACCTTCCTATCAAAAGTTATTCAGACAGGGAGCATCCTGAGAGCCTGACTTGGTGGTTTTCATCCCCTAACCCTAACCCTCAACCTAAACCTAACCTCTAACCTTAACCTCTAACCCTAACCGTAGTTATTGACCATAGCGTTAGTTATTGACCATAGTGGTAGTTATTGACCACAGTGGTAGTTATTGTAGTTATTGACCATAGTGGTAGTTATTGACTATAGGTGTAGTTATTGGCTATAGTGGTAGTTATTGACTATAGTGGTAGTTATTGACCATAGTGGTAGTTGTTAACCATAGTGGTAGTTATTGACCATAGTGGTAGTTATTGACCATAGTCGTAGTTATTGGCCATAGTGGTAGTTATTGACCATAGTGGTAGTTGTTAACCATAGTGGTAGTTATTGTAGTTATTGACCATAGTGGTAGTTGTTAACCATAGTGGTAGTTATTGACCATAGTGGTAGTTATTGACCATAGTGGTAGTTATTCTAGTTATTAACCATAAAGGTAGTTATTGACCATAGTGGTAGTTATTGACTATAGTGGTAGTTATTGGCTATAGTGGTATTTATTGACTATAGTGGTAGTTATTAACCATAGTGGTAGTTATTGACCATAGTGGTAGTTATTGACCATAGTGGTAGTTATTGACCATAGTGGTAGTTGTTAACCATAGTGGTAGTTATTGACCATAGTGGTAGTTATTGACCATAGTGGTAGTTATTCTAGTTATTAACCATAAAGGTAGTTATTGACCATAGTGGTAGTTATTGACTATAGTGGTAGTTATTGGCTATAGTGGTATTTATTGACTATAGTGGTAGTTATTAACCATAGTGGTAGTTATTGACCATAGTGGTAGTTATTGACTATAGTGGTAGTTATTGACCATAGTGGTAGTTATTCTAGTTATTAACCATAAAGGTAGTTATTGACCATAGTGGTAGTTATTGTAGTTATTGACCATAGTGGTAGTTATTGACTATAGTGGTAGTTATTGGCTATAGTGGTATTTATTGACTATAGTGGTAGTTATTAACCATAGTGGTAGTTATTAACCATAGTGGTAGTTATTGACCATAGTGGTAGCTATTGACTATAGTGGTAGTTATTGACCATAGTGGTAGTTATTCTAGTTATTAACCATAAAGGTAGTTATTGACCATAGTGGTAGTTATTGTAGTTATTGACCATAGTGGTAGTTATTGACTATAGTGGTAGTTATTGGCTATAGTGGTATTTATTGACTATAGTGGTAGTTATTAACCATAGTGGTAGTTATTAACCATAGTGGTAGTTGTTAACCATAGTGGTAATTATTGACAATAGTGGTAGTTGTTAACCATAGTGGTAGTTATTAACCATAGTGGTAGTTATTGACCATAGTGGTAGTTGTTAACCATAGAGGTAGTTATTAACCATAGTGGTAGTTATTGACCATAGTGGTAGTTATTGCAGTTATTAACCATAGTGGTAGTTATTGTAGTTATTGACCATAGTGGTAGTTATTGACCATAGTGGTAGTTATTGTAGTTATTGACCATAGTGGTAGTTATTGACCATAGTGGTAGTTATTGACCATAGTGGTAGTTATTGCAGTTATTAACCATAGTGGTAGTTATTGTAGTTATTAACCATAGTGGTAGTTTTTGTAGTTATTAACCATAGTGGTAGTTATTGACCATAGTGGTAGTTATTGACCATAGTGGTAGTTATTGGCCATAGTGGTAGTTATTGCAGTTATTAACCATAGTGGTAGTTATTGACCATAGTGGTAGTTATTGTAGTTATTAACCATAGTGGTAGTTATTGACCATAGTGGTAGTTATTGCAGTTATTAACCATAGTGGTAGTTATTGTAGTTATTGACCATAGTGGTAGTTATTGACCATTAGTGGTAGTTATTGTAGTTATTAACCATAGTGGTAGTTATTGTAGTTATTGGCCATAGTGGTAGTTATTGACCATTAGTGGTAGTTATTGTAGTTATTAACCATAGTGGTAGTCATTGACCATAGTGGTAGTTATTGGCCATAGTGGTAGTTATTGTAGTTATTGGCCATAGTGGTAGTTATTGGCCATAGTGGTAGTTATTGACCATTAGTGGTAGTTATTGTAGTTATTAACCATAGTGGTAGTTATTGACCCTAGTGGTAGTTGTTAACCATAGTGGTAGTTATTTACCATAGCGGTAGTTATTGACCATAGTGGTAGTTATTGACCATAGTGGTAGTTATTGACCATTAGTGGTAGTTATTGTAGTTATTAACCATAGTGGTAGTTATTGTAGTTATTGGCCATAGTGGTAGTTATTGGCCATTAGTGGTAGTTATTGTAGTTATTAACCATAGTGGTAGTTATTGTAGTTATTGGCCATAGTGGTAGTTATTGGCCATAGTGGTAGTTATTGACCATTAGTGGTAGTTATTGTAGTTATTAACCATAGTGGTAGTTATTTACCATAGCGGTAGTTATTGACCATAGTGGTAGTTATTGGCCATAGTGGTAGTTATTGACCATTAGTGGTAGTTAATGTAGTTATTTACCATAGCGGTAGTTATTGACCATAGTGGTAGTTATCGACCATAGTGGTAGTTATTGACCATATAGTTATTGACGTTCAACACCATCCGGCCTGCCCTGCTGGGAAGTAAGCTGACGGCGATGAAGGTGGACTCTTCCCTGGTGTCCTGGATTACTGACTATTTGACGGGACGTCCACAGTTTGTCAGACTGCAGGACTGTGTGTCTGACACTGTGGTCAGCAGCACTGGTGCTCCACAGGGAACTGTTCTTTCCCCATTCCTGTTCACCCTGTACACCTCAGACTTCCAATACAACTCTGTGTCCTGCCATCTGCAGAAGTTCTCGGACGACTCTGCAGTTGTTGGTTGTGTCAGCGAGGGAAACGATGAGGAGTACAGGGGCGTCGTGGACTCCTTCGTTGAGTGGTGTGAGCTGAACCATATGCAGCTCAACACTGACAAGACGAAGGAGATGGTGGTGGACTTCCGCAGGAGGAAATCCACACCCACACCCATTTCCATCAAGGGTGTGTCCACTGAAGCTGTCCAGGAATATAAATACCTGGGAGTTCATCTGGACAACAAACTGGCCTGGGCCAAGAACTCTGAGGCGGTTTACAAGAAGGGCCAGAGCCGTCTTTACTTCCTGCGGAGGCTCCGGTCCTTCAACGTTTGCAACAAGATGCTGAATGTGTTCTACCAGTCGGTGGTAGCCAGTGCCATCTTCTCCGGTGTCGTGTGCTGGGGAAGCAGGTTGAGATCAGCAGACGCCAACAAGATCAGCAGGATTGTCAGGAAGGCTGGCGCTGTCCTGGGGGTCCAGCTGGACTCCTTGTTGGTGGTGTCTGAGAGAAGGATGCTGCGCAAGCTGCGTAGTATCCTTGAAGCACCTTTAGCAACAGACTCATTCCACCCAGGTGCACCACAGAACGCCATAGGAAGTCCTTTCTTCCTGTGGCTATTAGACTCTATAATTCCTCTACCTCGGGTCGTGAGAGGGACAGTGGAGACTCTGTGACCTGAGGCCAACGTACTTATTTTTATTTTTATTTTATTTTTGGTCAACGCACTGTAATCATCTCATTGTACTTTGCACTGTAAATTCTATTTCAAATCCGAATTCACTTTTCACTTTTTCACTTTTCAGTTGAGTTATTTATTAATATATTATTACTGCCAATTTGCACTATACGTATTGTTGTGTATTGTATATACCTACGTACTACTGTTATAATACTGTAAATTATCTTCACTTATCAATACATTTAGACTTCATTTAGAATTATTTTAACTATTTTTGTTTATAATAGTTTTATTTTAGTTAGTTGTTGTTTTGTTTTAGCTTAGGTTTTAGTATTCTTGTGTGTGCATTTATTCCCCCTGTGTCAACTGTTGCACCTTAATTTCCCTCGGGATTAATAAAGTTTTCTGAATCTGAATTCTGAATCTGAATCTGAATATAAGTAGTTATTGACCATAGTGGTAGTTATTGACCATAGTGGTAGTTATCGACCATAGTGGTAGTTATTGACCATATAAGTAGTTATTGACCATAGTGGTAGTTATTGTAGTTATTGGCCATAGTGGTAGTTATTGACCATAGTGGTAGTTATTGTAGTTATTGACCATAGTGGTAGTTATTGTAGTTATTGACCATAGTGGTAGTTATTGTAGTTATTGACCATAGTGGTAGTTATTGACCATAGTGGTAGTTTGTTCCTTCAATAACTCAAGATTAACAACATTTCTGTTATAATCTTTCTGAAAACATTTCTGATACAGAAATGGTTTCATAATACACTTCATTAATAATTGTATAAATTGGACATTCATTTTGTTTGCATTTAAATTTGCTTTGAACAGAACAAATATTAATTCAAAGATATTTTAATCAGCTAAATTCATTATTCATTACCATTTTTCTTACAAATTGTCCCTGACAATATGAGCATGACGTGACATATACAGCATGTCACAACAATATTTGAGTCTATTGTTTTATATAAATGTTTTGCAAAATGCCGTTATAATAGGTTATATGTAATGTTGGACACGTTATTAAAGCATTCAAATTGTAAAATGTGTTTAAACATAGCTTTTCATAACAAAAAACGAGCTTAATAAAACACTAGTTCTGTGGCCATTTCGACTGTGTGAAACACAATGATATCAATGCAGCAGGTTCCAACGTTTACTCCTTTAAAAGAAAAGGAGAAAATGGCGGACAGCATGAGAAACCATCTCCCCATTAGCCCATTAGCTTAGCTAAGCTCCGGAAAAATAGCAGTTTTCTGTACACGATAAATAACATTCACACACCATAAACATTTCCATAAACATTCTGACCACAAATTACAAAATGTGGGAACTCAAGAAAATAACATTCCAGCATCTCTTAAGCGTTTTTTACATATTTGGCCCACTTTACAGGAGCCCTCTCACCAGCCCCCAGACGATGGAGGCCGGTGAGGTCATTCACCCACGGAACTATGGCTGGTGTTGTTTTGCACGGGGACTTTGGTGCGCAGGACTTTCATTGTCAGTCTGTTCTTTTTGGCTCCTCTGAGAGTTTGTTTACAACTTGTTCCATGTCTACTAAACGTCTCGCTTTGACTTTTGATACACCACCTCCCGTCTCTGGGCACTACGCTGGTGACCCTGACGGGATTTGCCATGTTGGGTTTAGTCTCAGATACTTCAGCGAGGGGTCACCAGTGTAGTGCTGAGAGACGGGACTAAAAGTGTTTAGGTCTCTCTCTCTCGGCACATTATTAACATTTGGTCACAGATTGGTGTTGACCATTTTCGGCCTTAATTGTTTTTCTTTATTTAGTCCAAGCTAAAAACAAACACATTTTGTTAGGGCAAAATGGTTTCATTTGAGGGTTTGCAAATAAAGAGAATATCCAGGAATGTGGGGGTCATGTAAATGTATGTCAATGTAAATGTAAATGTAAATGTCATAGAACTAGTTCTGTTTGTGAGCATTCTTCTAAATGTTTCAAACCATTCCCACCTCTGGTCATTCAGTTTTCAAAAACTTTAAACATGACAATAAATGTTTCCAGACAAACAAACAAATATATCTCTCATTGTTACATAAAGATGTGTTGATCAAATTGACATTTCCTTCAAAGTTGTTTAAAAACAACATTTTTTAATTTATAAAAAAAAAAGAAAACTGACATTTAATTCAGAAGAAGATAGCAGACATAGACTTGTTTGTCTTTCTCTTCACAATGTACGTGTTGTCTTAACACAGAAAAACACAATGTCAAGTTTTCATCTCAAAAGGGAAATGCGTGCTTATCAATTGTTAATGAACATGCCTCATTCAGAAATTAATTCAGTGATTTATAATGCAAGGACACGTGGTCAAAAGTAATTGTAAGAACCAACACTATTGAATTATATGGATAACAATACCCTATTGAGACAGATGTGGGGGCCATTGGAAGTCAACTGTTAACTGCTAAAAAACCGGTCTGATCCCTACCTCTCCGACATCTCCCCTCTTTACACTCTATCCTGCCACCTCAGGTGACACAAACAGCCTGATAATCCCCATGACCGAGCTATGGACCTGGGGCCTTTCAGTCGCTGCACCCTCTCTCTGGAACCCCCTCCCTATCCACATCCGTCAGGCAACCCTACCATCAACCCTTACCATCCTACAGGCTCTCAAGACTCACCTCTTTAAACTGGCTTTCCCCTATTAAATATTCTCCCCTTTATCCAATGACTCAAATATACTTATTTTTTTCTCAACTGTCGTATGTGTCTTATTTTAATCTATGGACCTATTCAATTATTTTACTGTGTGTAAAAATTTACTCTGTAAAGCACTTCCATATAAATGGAATGTATTATTATTATTATTAATAACATGTGAGAGGAATTAACTAAATTAAAGCTTTACCCATCATGCCTTCTGTTTGCTCGGATTTACGTTCTATACCAACATGGCGAGGACAAAAGGTGAGAGGTCAGAGGAGAGAAAAGACAAAAGCACATTTACTCCCCATCAAAACATTCAAAAATACAAATCTACCACACAGTAAGGGCCTATAAACTATGATGAAAAACAATGATACAAACTTACTCACAAAAACACATAAGTATACATAGCCTACATTTACAAAGGCTTTAAGATCATTTTGTGTCACTTCAATCATTTAACAATGGCAAAATGGCCATATCAATAAACTTTAACATATTAGGTTGCTATTGGGTGAACAGCTAATTGAATCCACGCAAATAATTCATTTCACACAATTCTTGCGTTATAGGTCTCGTTATAGTTGGCAAGTAAACTAAAAAAACAACATTTTCACATTTTTTTTTTTAAAGCAATTATATTATCTGAATTATGAATTATTTACAATATAAAAAATTGTACAATCTAAGTTCACTAAATGCTCACTTTTGCCAACACAGGACTACATATTTTAATTGATGGTAAGAACATTCCATAAACCACGGCACTAATTATGAATTAACTGTTAATTATGAATTAATTGATTCACAGTGATTTCATAATATTTTGCACTGCCGAACTGAAATCTTGTTCAACTACACACCGAGTGCTAAAACGTTTACCTTACTTGTTCCATCCCACCCTAGTGTTGAAAGCTCCTCGGTAAGTAAATATCTCCCTCCCAAGCAACACACGTACCATTCAGAAATGAAACAAAGTGTTTTAGATCAAAAAACATTGATCTTAAAGGCATTAATAGAATGTCATTTTTACCATGCTGCTCCTTTTAAATTCCTTATTCAGACCGAGGGGCATTAAACTTCAAAACCTGGGTCTTCACTGCACACGCTGTACACTGCAGGGTCCAGATCACATCAAGAGGAGAAAGAGGAGGCCGGGGTGAGGATGACGTCAGAGAGTTCATCTCATCCCTCCAAGAGTTCATCTCATCCCTCCAAGAGTTCATCTACTCCCTCCCAGTTCAGATGACATTTTCAAACAGATGCATCGACCTCATGATGTTATCGTCCTGCGGAGAACAGAAATCACAAGCATTCTCGAATTATCAATTACAGAGTCAAAAACAATATGAATATTATAATATATATAAATAAATTGTCAATATGTGTGTGTTTAAAATATGGAATGCACCCAGAAATATGTGTAAAATATGATTTTTAAATAATTTGCGGAACATAATATGCTTTTCCTAGTACACATATGCCTAATACACTGTATGACGATGCTGGGGGGGCTGTAGAGAAATAGCCCCACGGAGGCGGGTCTCTGTAGCAGTTTAGCCAATTGCTGATTCAAGATATAAACGAGTGACATAAAATGTAGCCAATCAGCGTCCTCCAAACGTCTTCGGGGGGGCTGTTTCAGAACAGCCCCTCCAGCATCGTCATACAGTGTACTAGGAAAAGCATATTATGCTCTGTCTCTGCGGGCGCCATTTTAACTACAACAAGTTCAACAATGGCGAGTGTGAGCACTACCCCAAGACTCAACCCGGTCCCTAACTAGGTGAAATCTCTCATTCAAGAGCCGTTTGAGAGAAGAAGTTTGGCGGACAAACTTAAGGTGAAAGATCTGGGCCCAGATCAACCTGATATTGTTATCAAACAGCATCAGGCAGCTAGTGCTCTTGTGTGAAAAATCTTGGTGTCCTGTTCGACCCGACGCTATCTTTCAGTCAACATGTAAAATATATAACCAGAACTGCATTTTTCCATCTTAGAAACATTGCTAGAATACGACCAATGCTGTCTGCCGCGGATGCAGAGACACTCATCCACGCGTTTATATCGTCTAGACTAGATTACTGTAATGCACTGTTTTCTGGGTTACCGAACTCTGCTACGAAAAGCCTCTAGCTTGTAGAACGCTGCTGCTAGACTTTTGACGAGGACCAGAATGTTTGACCACATTACTCCAATTCTGTCCTCGCTCCACTGGCTTCCAGTTAATGCAAGGTCAGATTTCAAGGTGCTACTACTTACTTATAAAATCCTACACGGATTAGCACCCTCATACCTGAAGGACCTTATTGTTCCCTATTGTCCTTCTCGGCCCCTCCGGTCTTCAGGAGCCGGCCTTCTATCAATCCCAAAAGTCATAAAGAAATCAGCAGGGAATAGAGCGTTCTCCTACCGTGCGCCCTATTGGTGGAACAGTCTGCCACCTGCAATAAGGGAAGCAGACTCTGTTGAAATATTTAAATCTAAACTTAAAACCTACCTTTTTACATTGTCGTTTGGTGCCTAGGAGTGCCCCTCAGCTCTCATTACAGCTAAATCGACCCGTTAGTCAGCACTAGCCTACCCCTGCTGCCGATGGGTACTAAACTAGAGGTTCTACACATGTTCCATGTCCACCCTACCCCATTTACCATACCGCAGTCTGCTTCTGTTTTTCAGTGTGCCGCTGTGATCCCCACCTGAAGGATACAGGCCAGCACCACACACAAATCATCTTCTCATTTTATTATTTGTATATTGTGTATATTATATTATATGTATATTATTATTATTCTTTTTTATTTTTTGTACTTTGTAAATTACTATAAGTCACTTATGGCACCCATTGCACTCCTGAACCATCCCTGGAAGGAGGGATCCCCTTCTACTCTGTGTTCCTTCTCAAGATTTCTTCCTATGTAATTAAGGGAGTTTTTTCTTGCCCTTAGGGGGGCTAGGGTTTGGGGGGTGTTGTAAACATGTGGCATGTGAAGCCCTTTGAGACTATAACTGTGATTAAGACAAATAAAATTTATACAAATAAAATTGACTTGACTTGACTTGACTAGTGACAAAGGGAAGACCTATATGCGAGGCTTCTCTCGTAGCTGGTACACCAGAAAGGCCTGGCTAGCTGGATGCACTCATGCTAATGCCTTATTTTGCTTTCCTTGCTTGATTTTTAAAGCAACAGGGAAGACAGATGTAACATGGACAACAACTGGAGTGAGGGATATGAAGCACCTGTCTGAGAAAGTGAGGAAGCATGAGAACACCAGGGCACACATGGACAATGCTATGAAGCTAGCCACGCTAGGCAGAGTGAACATTGCTACGCAGCTGGACGACGGCCACAGGATTGCCGTGAGGAAGCACAATGAGGAGGTGGATAAAACCCGGCATATTTTATGCAAAATAATCAACTGTGTCAAGAATCCTGTTAGTAGTTAGTATGTGAAGGAACCTCTTCCAGCTTCCTACAACGATGTCGCCCTCGTGATCGAGGAACAGATTGATGCTGAACCTTGACTATCCAAAATACTTGAAATATACCTTTGAGGTGATTCATGGGGATTGGGTTGGACTGGTGCCCTCCCATTCTCTAAAGAATACATTGCTCAGTTAGAGGGATGGCCTAGGAAGATGTCTCTGCATCTGTCCCAAAGACTGCATTCTCATTTTTTGTAATTTGTCCACTGTTTAACAAGTCACTCAATTACAGTTTTATCTATGGGACCGTGTCATTTCAGTTTTTGAGCAGCCCCGAGCAAAAGCAATGGTGTGTTGGAGGGTGTTGTTTTTTTTGTCTACATGTCCCAAGGAAGGTCTTTATATGTTGACATCCATTGACACACTTATTTGAATTTAAAAACCAACACTGAACAGTTAATGAGTGTGTGGGTTGGAGTTGGAATACAGTTCTTGATATTGTAATAAAAGTCCTGATTGAAATGTCTTTTCAGCTATTTTTTACATGTGTTAATATTTAGGTTAAGCAAATTCTCATTTAGATTTATAGTATAGCTTTGGTTTGCTTGGTATTGGTTTGCTTGTCCTGGTAAGCTAACTTGGTAATAGAAGTTGAACAAACAAAGTTGTACATGTTGAGCCAACTTGATAGACATTTGTAAAAACTTGATAAAATAAGTTTAACCAACATCTTTTTAAGTTATCTTAACTAATATTTTCTAGTCCAAATAACTTGACACATGAAGTTGTGTCAACAGACTACAAGTTGTATCAACTAATTTATTGAAGTGTAATCAACTTGACACTAAATGTTGAATCAACTTGACTAAACTTAACTCAGTCAAAGCAACAAGATGACTTGACTTGAGTCAAGTTGAGTCAACAAATCATTTTGAACAGTGTAGCTGTTCAACTTGATGAAGGCTACAGGATAGGGATCTGTCAACACAATGAGGAGGTGGACAAAAACACATCCTGTCTAAAATAATAGACATTTCAATACAAAAAGTAATTGTATATAATGTAATTAACAATATGTAATTGTAAATAAAAAAAATGGTATAGCCCCCCCTGGTGAAAAATGCACCAGCCGCCACTGATCTCTTCATTTCACAACCAAAGTAATAAAAGAGCCTCATTTAAGCTAGGTGGCCAAAACAACAAGCAGCCCCAATTCATTTGACTGGTATCAACAACAAGCACAACACAATACTAAGTTACCAACAATATAAAAGATTGCTTACATTTTGGCAACAGTCAATAAACTCATCTATGGTGACCACTCCATCTTTATTCCTATCCATTTTCTGTGAGGAAAAAAACCACAAAACAATGTTCTTGTGCAGTAGTACGACAGAAACGTTGAAAATGTTTAATTGTGTAGTATATATTACAAGATCAACCACACACACACACTGATGATAACATTTCATGTGTCAAATAACCCAAATCTGAATGAGAATGTATTATTGGTTGAGGTTGTTCTATGAACGTCCTCCAGGAGGGACTTACCTGAAAGAATATGTCCACATGCTGATGTGGCGTCTCCTCCCTCAGCACTGGATACGTGCACTTCCCCATCATGGCATAGATAGCTTTCATGATGTCTAGCATTTCCTGCAAGACATTTTATATTGTGTGTGTTTTATATGTATAAAACACTGCAAAAAGGTAATATAAGGCCTGATATGAATGATGTACTGATGTACTGTATCTTGTGTGTACCTCTTTGGTTATGTAGCCGTCCTTATTGATGTCGTACAAGTTGAAGGCCCAGTTGAGCTTCTCCTGGACGGTGCCTCGGAGGAGAATGGAGAGACCCATGACGAAATCCTGCAGTTAAAAAACACAATTCAGTTTCATCAACTCACTTTCACAATGTTTCTTTGTTCACTAAATATTTTTCATAAAGCCAAAATATGTTCTTCTTTTTCAGATTTCACATACTGAAAACAATAATACTAGGGACGGGTAGGCATACCTTTTAAACAAGGAATTATGCATAGTTTAAAATGATAAATTCATGTAAAATAAATCTAATAATAAAATGAGGTCAGGCAAAGTTGAGTTGAATGAAAACAAACACTCTAAACGAAAAAAACAACAATAAACACAATATCAGTTACTATCACCAATAATAACTACAATCTAAGTAACCCTTACCCTAACAACACAACAACCAAGCAAAGCCTTTCTGTACTAATAACCTAAGATTCTCCATGCATATTAATCCCATGGTAATAGCGATCTCAAATTGGCTGCATTTAATTAAAATGAGTCATGTTGGTAGGCTTATATATTCCCTGGGGGTAATGCAATATTACTACTACTAATAATAATACTACTCGGAGGGTATCCTTGAGAGAGAAAATCAAAATATTTTTTTTATATCATTTTTTATATACATTGCAGCCGGGGGTCCTATCATTTCAAAGCTGTCAGTATTTAAAGGTAAGACAAACGTAATCTGTTACTGCACTGCGTCGCCGTCCTGTTCGTCAAATGGAATGGAATTTCACCACGTGTGTTAATTGTGATTTAAGCATATATATTAAACACCCATGTTAAAGCAGGCAAAGTTGAAACAAGATTGGCTTCAAAGGAATTTGGATATCCAAAAAATCCCATCAATGTTTCCAGTAAAATAAAGAAATGATATTGCATAAGCACAATCCAAAATATCACCATCCAAAGGGTTGTAAATCCTCATCAGCCACTATGGCCTCTCACAGTTTACCTCAAAACTCACAGATCCATTGTGATCAGTGTCGAACGCATTGAACAGGAAGTGTGCATATGTGGAGGCATCTGGGAAGGGAAGCACAGGTGAGAACACACCCGAGTTACACAAGTGCATTTACAAACGGTTTAGACACAATGTATTTTAATTGGTTACATTTTTTAAAGAGTACATGTTAATTCAAAACCTGTCACAGTTCATCACCGGAGCCGTAATATAATCTGTACATCAATTCATACGGTAATATTGACAGATTACCTGTTGATTTTAACAAAATGACAAGAAAGAAAAGAAGCATTCTAAAAGCATTTTTTAACCCTCCCTTTCTGGACATTTCCACTGGAAAAACAACACATCCTTAAAGCGAGGGTAAAAAAAGTAAACCCACACACAGCACATTAGCACTAATGTCTCATAATCCAACAGAGAAATCTGATAAGAGAGATCAGTGGTCTAATGGAGTCTCTTAGATCCTCGACCACATACCTCCTTGTGGGAAGAACTGGGAGTAAATGTCTTTGAAGGTCTCTTCGTTTACCACTCCACTCGGGCATTCCTGGAACAACAGCCGTTTCAGAAAAAAATTAACATTTAAAACACACACTCATGTGAGACGCTTTTTGTTGTCATGCTTGTGTTTGGGTGTTCAACTTTGCAGTCCATATCTACTGTAAATACATGCTTTGTCAATGTCACATGGTTTTCTCCCTCCTATGGTCCATCTGAACCAGGACTAACAGGTTCAAGGAATGTTTCTATATGAACTTTTAGGAGCGCTGCCACTATCATAACATTGTTACCAACATTACACTGTCATACTTCTTTACTGGACCCATTACTGTTAATGCACTGTTCTGCACTGAATTGCACTGTATTCTTCGTGGTGAGTGATAGCAGTATCACTCACTACGAAGCTGTACTACTGTCACTTTAAAACATTTTTTTGCATCATACGCCATCCAGAGGGTTGTGAGGACGGCAGAGAAGATCATCGGGTGTGCACTTCCGTGCATTAAGGAGATCTGTAGGACCAGATGTCGGAAGAAGGCCATGTCCATCATAAAGGACTGAAACCACCCTGGGCTCCATCTCTTCTCCCCCCTACCGTCTGGTCACCGGTTGCGCAGCATCTGTACAAGGACTACCAGGTTTAAGGATAGTTTTTATCCACAGGCAGTGACCTACTGAACTGCTAGGAGTGCTGCCACTATCATAACATTGTCATTAACATCACACTTTTATACTTTCCTGGACTTTCTGGATTAATTACAGCTACTGCACTGTTCTGCATTGTACTGCACTGTATTCATGATGCTGCCGCACTACTGGGACTTTAAATGCTTTTAAATACCATCTATCAGTCACTTTGCTGTCACAATGATGATAATGACGTTGAGCTGTGCTGTCACAAGAGAGATAGTCTAATACTTTCATCTAATATCAAACTACAGTCACATCATTTACATAAAGATGTCAGTGAAACTGAGACTCTAAATCTGAACATAATCTTTGTAACCTTCTCAGTAATTAAAATATGACTTCATAATCTAACGAATATCCCCCTCATATTGTTCAACATCTGTGGATCTATTGTATTGACATTATGATGTGTGAAGGATCCCTTTAAAACATCACATGCTCTTGCCCATTATAGCCATATTCAAAAGGAATAAAACAAATGAAACATTAAACATGAAGCGTTTTTAGAAAGGCTAAGAAGGAAGACACTAAGCAGGTCGATATAAAGGCAGCATCCTGCTGGCAAACCTTGAATAACAAACACATCCGTGCTTGACTTCATTTTCTATTGCTTGTTTTTTGTTTTTTTACATCATATAAGATGTGACATTCAAGATATGACCCTCCCATGAAATGGCGTCAACTAATGATGTACTAGTTGGCATAGAAGTATAAAACGTCAAATTGTACCTTCTCGCTGTGTGTGTGTGTGTGTGTGTGTGTGTGTATGTGTGTGTATGTGTGAGTGTGATCAACAAAAAATAATCCTAAATAATAAATTGCAAGACTGAAAAAGGAGCAGACTGCAATTTTAACGTCTTAAAAGATTAAAAAATATATATTGTATAGAGCAGCGCTACTCAATTGGCGGCTCTTGGGCCGGGGCCGGGGTATTTGTACTGGCCCTTTAAAAAAAGAGCAGCGCACGCGTCATCAAGGACTTTTTCCTTGATGACACGTGCGCTGCTCTCTGCTCTCATGTCTCTCAATTCGCTCTCTTCTCCTCTTTTAGCGTCTGTGGGCCTGTTGTTGCTAGCACGTGCCTGGTTAGTTCGATGAAATGTCTCTTTATACTTAAAGTTGATTTAGAAAACGGACAGTTGAATGGACAGAGAGTATTTATATCTGTTTGTGCGATGCCAATATGTTTACTCTGCAACGAGTCCATATCAGTGTGTAAAGAGCATAGCTTGAGAAGGCATTTTAAGACAGCCCATGGTAACTTTGACACCACTTTCCTAATGGGCTCTGATGCTCGCTGCCAGAAGGTTTTGGGGCTAACCTCATGCTATGAGCAAAGATGTTGCACCCTGTTCTGTACAGAGCAAGAGAGAGCTACATCGGCATCATTACGAGTAACCCGAGTGGCATGGATATTACTGCTCAAACGATTGCAGTTCTCTTTGGAACAATCTGTCTCAGACCCAAATGGGCTGTACATTATACTTGTGGGTGTATTGCTCCAAACTCAGTCATTATGGTTTGTGTGTACGCTCCCAATTGGGACAGTCCTCATTTTATAACATCTTTATTCTCATTAATTCCATGTCTTGACTCACACCACCTTATTTTTGGGGGTGACCTTAATCTGGTTGTTAATCCTACCCTTGACAAATCTAACCCAAAAAACCTAACCCCATCTAAAATGTCTAAAACTCTCTCGACACTTATGAATCAAATCAGTGGTGTGGATGCGTGGCGTTTCAACCACCCAACAACTAAATCATTTTCATTCTATTCACATGTTCATCAGACATACTCTCACATTGACTATTTTTTTTTGACAAAATACTCCTGAAATGATGTGAACACTCAGCAATAGTCATATCAGACCATGTCCCCCTTTTATTAGATTTAGAATTGCTTCCCAAAAGTGGAAAATGGTCAAATTGGAGATTAAATACTGGGTTATTATCATCTAATACATTTTGTGATTTTATTTCTGAGAAAATTAAGCTCTTTGTTCAAAATAACAAATCTGATTTGACTTCCCCATCCCTCCTGTGGGAGACATGTAAAGCAGTACTCTGAGGAGAAATGATCTCTTACAGTGCCAGGGAACGCAAGCAACAAAAACAGAGACAACTTGAACTGATGGAGGCAATTTTGCAAATTGACAGACAGCACCCCTCTCCCCCTAATCCCACTCTCCAGACAGAGAGACTCAAGCTCTCAACTGAATTTGATCTTATCTCCACAAACAAAGCGGAATTCCTTCTAAGACGCACAAAGAGTACCTATTACGAATATGGCCAGCCGGCTGTTGGCATTGCAACTAAAGCATCAATCCGCCTCGCGTATCATTACACATATTCGCAAATCCCCCCACACCCTAGTTACAGATCCAAGTGAGATAAATAATGTTTTCGTGTCGTACTATTCTAATCTATACAAATCAGAGGCCCCATCAGACGATACCTTAATGAACAAATTCTTAGACAATTTGGACTTCCCCATAATTAACGAAACAACTAAAAAGAACCTAGATAATCCACTTAGTTTAGAAGAGGTTACAGGCAGCCTCAATTTGATGCAGAATGGCAAGGCACCGGGTCCAGACGGCTTCCCAGTTGATTTTTTAAAGAGATTTTCTGGTCAATTAGCACCCTTGCTGTTGGATATGTTTAACGATTCCTTAGAGCGTGGTTCCCTTCCTCCATCAGTAACTCAAGCATCAATTTCACTCATTCCAAAGAAAAATAAAGACCCAGAAGAATGTAGCAGCTGGAGGCCCATAAGTTTGCTCAATTCGGACATTAAACTGTTAGCTAAGACCTTGGCTAGCCGCCTGGTCCCCTGTCTACCAAGCGTTATTTCGGGCGACCAAACAGGCTTCATAAGGGGTAGGCAGTTGTCCTCAAATATTCGTTGCCTTCTTAAAATTATATTTTCCAAGTCTGACATCCCCTGTCGCCGTTACTGTTCTCTATTGCAATTGAAGCGCTTGCCATGGTTCTTAGAAGCTCACCGGTTTTTACCGGTATCTATAGAAATGGGGTTGAGCACAGGGTTTCACTGTATGCAGACGATTTATTACTTTATGTCACAAACCCTACTGCCTGCATCAATGGAATTCTCAATGTTTTACAAATATTTGGTTCCTTTTCAGGCTAAAAATTTAACATCAGTAAGAGCGAATGTTAATCCTTAATCCCCCCTTAATCCTGCGGCAAAATTTATCCCAGCTCAAGTACTACCTTTCCACCTGGCCTCCTCTCATTTCTGGTACTTGAGGTTGGTGAAGGAGGTTAAATCAGATTTACAGCTCTGTTACTTGTAGGTAGAATCAGCTCGATCAAAATGAATGTGCTTCCCAGATTCTTATTCCTCTATCAATGTTTACCATTATTCCTCCCCTAAGGACTTAGACAAGACTAGATCATCTTTTATTTGGGCAGGAAAGACCCCAAGGGTAAAATATTCGGTCCTACAAAGATCTAAAGAAGATGGTGGCCTCCCACTACCTAATCTTCTGGCATACTATTGGGTGGCCAAAATTCACACTCGGTACAATTCCCCCACTACAGATTGGTGTCAGATGGAGGCGCGCTCTTGTGGCTCCGTCTCCTTATCAGCTTTAAGTTGCGCCCCCTAAATTCACACCCTGCTAAATACACATCTCACCCGATTGTACTATCCACTGTAAAGATTTGAAGGCAGTTTAGACACCACTTTAAAATTGATTCCCTTTCCCCACTAATGCCCATCTGTAATAACGTCTCACTTATTTCGATATTTTCAAATCTGAGACTTTGCCCGCTGTAACTTCCCCAATTTCCCTAATCAACCACCTGGTTCTCTCACTGACACTAGTTTATCTTTTTCTGTAGTCCGTGGAGTCATTTCAATGGTAGTGAAGTTAATGTCAGCATTATCATCTCCTTTAGTAACTAAGAACAAGTGGGGAAAAAGAGCTTGGTATTACCTTTTCACCTGAATGGTGGCAGGGGGCCCTGGATAGGGTCAACTCTACCTCACCTGAATGGTGGCAGGGGGCCCTGGATAGGGTCAACTCTACCTCACCTGAATGGTGGCAGGGGGCCCTGGATAGGGTCAACTCTACCTCACCTGAATGGTGGCAGGGGGCCCTGGATAAAGTCAACTCTACCTCACCTGAATGGGGCAGGGGGCCCTAGATAGGGTCAACTCTACCTCACCTGAATGGGGCAGGGAGCCCTGGATAGGGTCAACTCTACCTCACCTGAATGGTGGCAGGGGGCCCTGGATAGGGTCAACTATACCTCACCTGAATGGGGCAGGGGGCCCTGGATAGGGTCAACTCTACCTCACCTGAATGGTGGCAGGGGGCCCTGGATAGGGTCAACTCTACCTCACCTGAATGGTGGCAGGGGGCCCTGGATAGGGTCAACTCTACCTCACCTGAATGGGGCAGGGGGCCCTGGATAGGGTCAACTCTACCTCACCTGAATGGGGCAGGGGGCCCTGGATAGGGTCAACTCTACCTCACCTGAATGGTGGCAGGGGGCCCTGGATAGGGTCAACTCTACCTCACCTGAATGGGGCAGGGGGCCTGGATAGGGTCAACTCTACCTCACCTGAATGGTGGCAGGGGGCCCTGGATAGGGTCAACTCTACCTCACCTGAATGGGGCAGGGGGCCCTGGATAGGGTCAACTCTACCTCATCTCCAGACTGATACTGATTCAGTTTAAGGTTAAGGTTTAAGGTTCAGTTTAAGGTCCTACACAGGTCACACTTGACCAAAGCTAAACTCAGCAAACTGTACGACACTAGTGAGGTTTGCGATAGATGTTCTCTCTCTCCGGCCACCCATACACATATGTTCTTTTCCTGTTCAAAGCTGGATTCTTTCTGGTCCTCTTTTTATGACGCACTCTCAAGGGCCTTCAATAAGCCGGTGGTCCCTAGCCCTTTCATTTCCATTTTTGGAGTCTCTGAGGAATTTTCTAACTTCACTACTAGGGAGAACAATGTTATAGCCTTTGCTTCGCTTGTAGCCCGCAGACGTATTTGACTGGGGGACCAAAAACATCCATCTTCTAATTCTTGGTTGAAAGACTTAATGTCCTTTTTATATCTAGAGAAGATTAAGTACAATATAAGGGGCTGTTCTCACAAATTCAACAAAACTTGGGATCCTATTCTTTTTTTGTTGATTCAACTCCCTCTTTAGGTGATTCGATTTTTATTATTACTCACTTTACAAAGCACACATCACTCAGCCTTATGCACAACACTGTCATTTTTTTGTTTTGTTTTGAGTTAGTTTTGTCCTCTCTTTTACAATTGTTTTGCTTTTTCTTAGGCTTCTACTTTTTTATACTTGTTTATACTGTACAGTTTATGGTTTTAGTTTTTTCTTAGGCTCCTCCTTGTTTATACTGTACAGTTTTTTATGTTTTTGTTTTGTTCTAAAAATGTAAAATCGGGTGAATGTATCTACTAATGTATGTACCTTCAACAGTCTGTTTAAATGGTCCTGGTAACCCAATAGAGAAAAAACAACAACATGTATCCTTCCTCTGGTTTGACAGTGACACCGCTGCTTTTGGTCCCCGGAATGATTTAGACAAAACTCTCAAGGTTTGCTGAAAAATAGTTTCTAACATAATCACTTCCACCAGGCAGCACACTTTACCTGCAAGGTGTGCTTTTCTCAAAGCCCATGGTTTGAATAAAGCAATTGTTTTAGTGCAGATTGTTATTCCGAACGAGGGAGAACAGAACTCCAACCCGGGGCGGCGTCATGAAACACTGAAATATACTGTACTGTATCAATACTACATTTACTAGTTACATGGTCATCCCACTGCACCTTTTAGTATTTACAGTTTATACAGTGGTAACTTGCACTACATTTGTAACTTGCACTTACACTGTATATAGGGCCATTGCAATATGTTTATATTCAATGTTTTTATGGCAATTTCCAACCTGTTTATTTTGTTTAGTTTAGTTTTCTTTTTGCATAATTTCTATGTTGTATTGTTTGTCTTGAGTGTGTTGAGTATATATAGATAATATTAGTAGTATTTATAGATCCATGTGTTACCTGAGGACCCCAGAGGATCTGAGGACCCACCTTTCAGGAACAGGAAGCCAGCACCATGGTTTCCATGGTTTTGGCAACATGGTGGTCTCCTGAGGTTAAAGGGCAAGGTGCTGCCACACACCATCTGTAGCACTTCCTGCCCACGCTCATTCGCCAAACAATTAGGAATCTGAGATAATTCTGGGTCATCTCATTAGGCCGTAAACACACCAGAGGCGACCAAAAGGGAGGAGACTCTATATGGGCCATGCTTTTTCTACAGAATTCACTGTGCCCCGGTTTCTCATCGGTAATATTCGCTGGCTTCTAGCGACACCAAGATCAAGGACACTGCTTTTGAACTACTACCAAACTGAATTACTGAATTACAGTGAATAAAGTATAATTTAGAAGATTTAGAACACTACAACTGTTGCTGAGATGCACCAGGGGATCGAACCCTGAATCGTCACACACGCTGGGGCCGAAACCTGCCCACCAGCCATCCCTGACAGGGGTTTAGAAGATTATTATTATTATTATTATTATTATTATTATTATTATTATTATATCCAAATAATCTGGTGGTGAGTTCTCTGCTGTGAGCTGATGAGATAGGGCCTAATGTTATGTTTAGTTTTTTTAGTTATTTGGGAGATTATTTTTAAATCCAAAGGGATTTATTCCTATAATTATAATAATAATGATAATAATAATAATTAGTATTATTAGTACTTCAGGTAATCATAGCTAGGGTTGTAGGGGTTGGGCATATTTCATTTGAAGGTACACAACAACGGACATCGGGGATCAAACAGATAGTCAATAGGAAACAGATAGTCAATAGGAAACAGATAGTCAATAGGAAACAGATAGTCAACAGGAAACAGAGAGTCAACAGGAAACAGATAGTCAACAGGAAACAGAGAGTCAACAGCACCCATTGTGACAAACACCACAGGGCTACAAACAAAAGCAAGCAAGAGAAAAGGGCGTCCGGAGAGGACGCTGTCCTACGTTCTTGAAGCCGCGATACAGGATCTGCAGCTCCTTGCGGGAGAACCTGGTCTGAGACTCCAGCTGCTCCAGGCCTTCAGGACGATGGCGCACCGTCGACTGCTCCAACTCATCCTCGACACTGTCTAGACCCATGGAGGGAAGGAGGAAGGGAGGGAAGGAGGAAGGGAGGGAAGGAGGGGAGGGGAGAAGAACAGGAGAGGAGTCAGACGTGTGAGTGAACAATCATCGGAGGACAGTTGGGAGTCAACCCACAAGTTAGCGGTTGAAATAGATAAACGGGAAATAGAAAGAAATGAACTTAATACTAAATCCTATTCAACGCCGCTTTCTCTCTCTTCGGTTTAAAATAACAAAAGGCTTTCTGTTCCAAAAAATCCTACATTTTCAAAACAAAACCACCATGTTATGACTTCTTATCTCTTAACAAAATGAGGGAGGGGGGAGGGAAGAGGCAGTAGTCTCCTCTGATGAGGGAGGGGGGAGGCAGTAGTCTCCTCTGATGAGGGAGGGGGGAGGCAGTAGTCTCCTCTGATGAGGGAGGGGGGAGGCAGTAGTCTCCTCTGATGAGGGAGGGGGGAGGGGGGAGGCAGTAGTCTCCTCTAATGAGGGAGGGGGGAGGGAAGAAGCAGTAGTCTCCTCTGATGAGGGAGGGGGGGGCGGACGAGGCAGTAGTCTCCTCTGATGAGGGAGGGGGGAAGAGGCAGTAGTCTCCTCTGATGAGGGAGGGGGGAGGGGGGAGGCAGTAGTCTCCTCTGATGAGGGAGGGGGGAGGGAAGAGGCAGTAGTCACCTCTGATGAGGGAGGGGGGAAGAGGCAGTAGTCTCCTCTGATGAGGGAGGGGGGAGGGGGGAGGGGGGAGGCAGTAGTCTCCTCTGATGAGGGAGGGGGGAAGAGGCAGTAGTCTCCTCTGATGAGAGAGGGGGGAGGCAGTAGTCTCCTCTGATGAGGGGGAGGGAAGAGGCAGTAGTCTCCTCTGATGAGGGAGGGGGGAGGGAAGAGGCAGTAGTCTCCTCTGATGAGGGAGGGGGGAGGCAGTAGTCTCCTCTGATGAGGGGGAGGGGGGAGGCAGTAGTCTCCTCTGATGAGGGGAGGGAAGAGGCAGTAGTCTCCTCTGATGAGGGGGAGGGAAGAGGCAGTAGTTTCCTCTGATGAGGGAGGGGGGAGGGAAGAGGCAGTAGTCTCCTCTGATGAGGGAGGGGGGAAGAGGCAGTAGTCTCCTCTGATGAGGGAGGGGGGAGGGGGGAGGCAGTAGTCTCCTCTGATGAGGGGGAGGGGGGAGGCAGTAGTCTCCTCTGATGAGGGGGAGGGAAGAGGCAGTAGTCTCCTCTGATGAGGGAGGGGGGAGGGAAGAGGCAGTAGTCTCCTCTGATGAGGGAGGGGGAAGAGGCAGTAGTCTCCTCTGATGAGGGGGAGGGAAGAGGCAGTAGTTTCCTCTGATGAGGGAGGGGGGAGGGAAGAGGCAGTAGTCTCCTCTGATGAGGGAGGGGGGAAGAGGCAGTAGTCTCCTCTGATGAGGGAGGGGGGAGGGGGGAGGGGGGAGGCAGTAGTCTCCTCTGATGAGGGGGAGGGGGGAGGCAGTAGTCTCCCCTGATGAGGGGGAGGGAAGAGGCAGTAGTCTCCTCTGATGAGGGGGAGGGAAGAGGCAGTAGTCTCCTCTGATGAGGGGGAGGGAAGAGGCAGTAGTCTCCTCTGATGAGGGGGAGGGAAGAGGCAGTAGTCTCCTCTGATGAAGGGGAGGGGGAGGGAAGAGGCAGTAGTCTCCTCTGATGAGGGAGGGGGTTAGGGAAGAGGCAGTAGTCTCCTCTGATGAGGGAGGGGGGAAGAGGCAGTAGTCTCCTCTGATGAGGGGGGGGAGGGGGGAGGCAGTAGTCTCCTCTGATGAGGGGGAGGGAAGAGGCAGTAGTCTCCTCTGATGAGGGGGAGGGAAGAGGCAGTAGTCTCTTCTGATGAAGGGGAGGGGGGAGGGAAGAGGCAGTAGTCTCCTCTGAGGAGGGAGGGGGGGGGCGGACAAGGCAGTAGTCTCCTCTGATGGGGGGGGGACGACGAGGCAGTAGTCTCCTCTGATGAGGGAGGGACGAGGAAGTAGTCTCCTCTGATGAGGGAGGGGGTTAGGGAAGAGGCAGTAGTCTCCTCTGATGAGGGGGAGGGAAGAGGCAGTAGTCTCCTCTGATGAGGGGGAGGGAAGAGGCAGTAGTCTCCTCTGATGAGGGGGAGGGGGAGGGGGAGGGAAGAGGCAGTAGTCTCCTCTGATGAGGGAGGGGGTTAGGGAAGAGGCAGTAGTCTCCTCTGATGAGGGGGAGGGAAGAGGCAGTAGTCTCCTCTGATGAGGGGGAGGGGGGAGGCAGTAGTCTCCTCTGATGAGGGGGAGGGGGGAGGCAGTAGTCTCCTCTGATGAGGGGAGGGAAGAGGCAGTAGTCTCCTCTGATGAGGGGGAGGGAAGAGGCAGTAGTTTCCTCTGATGAGGGAGGGGGGAGGGAAGAGGCAGTAGTCTCCTCTGATGAGGGAGGGGGGAAGAGGCAGTAGTCTCCTCTGATGAGGGAGGGGGGAGGGGGGAGGCAGTAGTCTCCTCTGATGAGGGGGAGGGGGGAGGCAGTAGTCTCCTCTGATGAGGGGGAGGGAAGAGGCAGTAGTCTCCTCTGATGAGGGAGGGGGGAGGGAAGAGGCAGTAGTCTCCTCTGATGAGGGAGGGGGGAAGAGGCAGTAGTCTCCTCTGATGAGGGGGAGGGAAGAGGCAGTAGTTTCCTCTGATGAGGGGGAGGGAAGAGGCAGTAGTTTCCTCTGATGAGGGAGGGGGGAGGGAAGAGGCAGTAGTCTCCTCTGATGAGGGAGGGGGTAAGAGGCAGTAGTCTCCTCTGATGAGGGAGGGGGGAGGGGGAGGGGGAGGCAGTAGTCTCCTCTGATGAGGGGGAGGGGGGAGGCAGTAGTCTCCTCTGATGAGGGGGAGGGAAGAGGCAGTAGTCTCCTCTGATGAGGGGGAGGGAAGAGGCAGTAGTCTCCTCTGATGAGGGGGAGGGAAGAGGCAGTAGTCTCCTCTGATGAGGGGGAGGGAAGAGGCAGTAGTCTCCTCTGATGAAGGGGAGGGGGGAGGGAAGAGGCAGTAGTCTCCTCTGATGAGGGAGGGGGGAAGAGGCAGTAGTCTCCTCTGATGAGGGGGGGGGAGGGCGGAGGCAGTAGTCTCCTCTGATGAGGGGGAGGGAAGAGGCAGTAGTCTCCTCTGATGAGGGGGAGGGAAGAGGCAGTAGTCTCTTCTGATGAAGGGGAGGGGGGAGGGAAGAGGCAGTAGTCTCCTCTGAGGAGGGAGGGGGGGGGCGGACAAGGCAGTAGTCTCCTCTGATGGGGGGGGGACGACGAGGCAGTAGTCTCCTCTGATGAGGGAGGGACGAGGAAGTAGTCTCCTCTGATGAGGGAGGGGGTTAGGGAAGAGGCAGTAGTCTCCTCTGATGAGGGGGAGGGAAGAGGCAGTAGTCTCCTCTGATGAGGGGGGGAGGGAAGAGGCAGTAGTCTCCTCTGATGAGGGGGAGGGGGAGGGGGAGGGAAGAGGCAGTAGTCTCCTCTGATGAGGGAGGGGGTTAGGGAAGAGGCAGTAGTCTCCTCTGATGAGGGGGAGGGAAGAGGCAGTAGTCTCCTCTGATGAGGGGGGGGAAGAGGCAGTAGTCTCCTCTGATGAGGGGGAGGGAAGAGGCAGTAGTCTCCTCTGATGAGGGAGGGGGTTAGGGAAGAGGCAGTAGTCTCCTCTGATGAGGGGGGGCTGGACGAGGCAGTAGTCTCCTCTGATGAGGGGGGGGGGCTGGACGAGGCAGTAGTCTCCTCTGATGAGGGAGGGGGGAGGGAAGAGGCAGTAGTCTCCTCTGATGAGGGAGGGGGAGGGAAGAGGCAGTAGTCTCCTCTGATGAGGGGGAGGGAAGAGGCAGTAGTCTCCTCTGATGAGGGGGGGAGGGAAGAGGCAGTAGTCTCCTCTGATGAGGGGGAGGGAAGAGGCAGTAGTCTCCTCTGATGAGGGGGGGGGGGGCTGGACGAGGCAGTAGTCTCCTCTGATGAGGGAGGGACGAGGGAAGAGGCAGTAGTCTCCTCTGATGGGGGGGGGAAGAGGCAGTAGTCTCCTCTGATGAGGGGGGGGAAGAGGCAGTAGTCTCCTCTGATGGGGGGGGAAGAGGCAGTAGTCTCCTCTGATGAGGGGGAGGGAAGAGGCAGTAGTCTCCTCTGATGAGGGGGGGGGAAGAGGCAGTAGTCTCCTCTGATGAGGGGGGGGGAAGAGGCAGTAGTCTCCTCTGATGAGGGGGGGGGAAGAGGCAGTAGTCTCCTCTGATGAGGGGGAGGAAGAGGCAGTAGTCTCCTCTGATGAGGGGGGGGAAGAGGCAGTAGTCTCCTCTGATGAGGGGGGGAAGAGGCAGTTGTCTCCTCTGATGAGGGAGGGGGAGGGAAGAGGCAGTAGACTCCTCTGATGAGGGGGAGGGAAGAGGCAGTAGTCTCCTCTGATGAGGGATGGGGGAGGGAAGAGGCAGTAGTCCCCTCTGATGAGGGAGGGGGAGGGAAGAGGCAGTAGTCTCCTCTGATG
This sequence comes from Muraenolepis orangiensis, assembly GCA_027704905.1. Taxonomy (NCBI): domain Eukaryota; kingdom Metazoa; phylum Chordata; class Actinopteri; order Gadiformes; family Muraenolepididae; genus Muraenolepis; species Muraenolepis orangiensis. The sequence continues at coordinate 20,785,653 of CM051021.1, read as the reverse complement.
AGGGGGGGGGGGGGCTGGACGAGGCAGTAGTCTCCTCTGAGGAGGGGGGGGAAGAGGCAGTAGTCTCCTCTGATGGGGGGGGCTGGAAGAGGCAGTAGTCTCCTCTGATGGGGGGGGGGGAAGAGGCAGTAGTCTCCTCAGATGGGGGGGGGAAGAGGCAGTAGTCTCCTCTGATGGGGGGGGGGCTGGACGAGGCAGTAGTCTCCGCTGATGGGGGGGGGGAAGAGGCAGTAGTCTCCTCTGATGGGGGGGGGAAGAGGCAGTAGTCTCCTCTGATGGGGGGGGGAAGAGGCAGTAGTCTCCTCTGATGGGGGGGGAGCTGGACGAGGCAGTAGTCTCCTCTGATGGGGGGGGGGGGCTGGACGAGGCAGAAGTCTCCTCTGATGGGGGGGGCTGGACGAGGCAGTAGTCTCCTCTGATGGGGGGGGAAGAGGCAGTAGTCTCCTCTGATGGGGGGGGGAAGAGGCAGTAGTCTCCTCTGATGGGGGGGGGAAGAGGCAGTAGTCTCCTCTGATGGGCAGGGGGGGGCTGGACGAGGCAGTAGTCTCCTATGATGGGGGGGGGCTGGAAGAGACAGTAGTCTCCTCTGATGAGGGGGAGGGGGGCTGGACGAGGCAGTAGTCTCCTCTGATGGGGGGGGCTGGACGAGGCAGTAGTCTCCTCTGATGAGGGGGGGGGGCTGGACGAGGCAGTAGTCTCCTCTGATGAGGGGGGGGGCTGGACGAGGCAGTAGTGTCCTCTGATGGGGGGGCTGGACGAGGCAGTAGTCTCCTCTGATGAGGGGGGGGGGGGCTGGACGAGGCAGTAGTCTCCTCTGATGAGGGGGGGGGCTGGACGAGGTAGTAGTCTCCTCTGATGAGGGGGGGGGGGGGGCTGGACGAGGCAGTAGTCTCCTCTGATGGGGGGGGGGGGGCTGGACGAGGCAGTAGTCTCCTCTGATGAGGGGAACCTCCTTTAAAGACCCCTGTATTGGTAGCATACACTGTCTTATTGCTGATTCGCTCTACTCACCAATGGAGACTCAGGCGTGCGGCACTAAAAGCCTCTTTAGCCCTCGCCTTGGCCGGACGCCAGCGGACCATGGCTGCCATTTTGGCTATGGATTAACTGGCGAGGACATAGCCAGGGTTTAGAGTGTGTGTGTGCCCAAAATTGTGCATGTCTCTGAGTGAGAGTGTGTGTGGCTGAGAGTGTGTGTGTTCAAGATTCAAGAAATGCCATATTATGTGCGTGTGCGCGTGCGTGCGTGTGTGTGCTGTTGAACTTAGTGGTTTCTTGGACATGAATCCACCATCATCCAAGCACCGGGCTTGACTCATCCCTCTCAGTAGTTCAGCTATCCAAGAGCTACCACTTCCGAAACGTAGACACAACCGCCGGATGCTGAAGATGGCACCATGCGGCCACTTACAGCCGACGACCACATGAGGTACAGACAGACAAACACACAGACTGACACACAGACAGAGAGAGAGAGAGAGAGAAAGGGTGGGAGAAAGAGGGAGAGAAAGAGGGAGAGAGAGAGAGAAAGAGAGAGGGGAGAGGGAGAGAGAGAAAGAGAGAGGAAAAGAGGGAGAGAAAGAAATAGAAAGGGATAGAGAGACAAAGGGAGAGGGAAGAGAACTAGAGAAAAGAGAGAGGGACAAGGGGAAAGAGGGAAAGCGAGAACAGGAAAGAGCAACACAAAGAAAGAATGCATGTGTGGGAGGAATGCGAGAGGAGGGAGGCAAAGGGAGAGAGAGAGAGGGGCGAGTGACGCTTGGAAACGGAAACTCACCCCTTAAGATAAAAGAGCATGGGGTTGAGAGAGAGAGAAAGAGAGGGAGGCTGAGAGAGAGATGGTGGAGGGGGTAAGGGTGATGGGTCCCGTGTCGAGAGACAGAGGGACAGAGGGAGAGAAACAAATAAAGAGAAGGGGGGGTGGGGGGGAGAGAGAGAGAGAGAGATGGTGGAGGGGGTGAGGGTGATGGGTCCAGTGTCAATATGAATTAGCGGGGGTAGACCAGGCCTGAACCATCAAACTGGGATTCATTCTTGACTTTGCAAATGAGAATCGAAAAATGGTTTCCTTCCCGAAAACATTTAAAATGAACCTCAAAAGAATGAAAGCTGGGCCTAAACCCCCTCACCCGTAATATGTTTTCAGACCAAGCTATGATGACGATAATAGACCCCTAAAAGTTCCTGAAGGTTGAAATGGTCACAGACAATGCCTCATCAGGTCATCTAGGAATGACCTCATAACTTAGGCCTGATATAACTGGTATATAACTATATCCTATAGAACTGGCTGGAGTGCATTCCATAGTTATTCAGACTTGAGTTCCATTACTTTGGGGAAAACTGTCAAAACACTATGTGAATGACCATAGGGAATGACCCATGGATTTATGAAGCTTCTCATGACTGATCTTGGTCTCATCTACAGTATGTCTTTATTTTGATGCCAGATTTAGTGGCATTTTTCTTTACAGGAACAGAAGAGGTCAGTAAGGATGGGGGTTATGGTCACCTCTTGTGACGCTGTCTTGAGCAGACACCTCACTTAACATTTGGAGGGGAGAGGACATGCTGGCGGAACATGATTTTCGCAGCCAGTTGCCTTCATCAGACTAAAATGGCTTAAACGCCGACATGCATCAGAACCATGTTCTGGTGTCATGACCTTTAGTAGAGAAGAAGAAGAAGAAGAGACGTTTATGATCCTGCTGTAAGAATGGAGCTGGCAGACAATCATTAATATAATATTATATAGTATAGTATTATACTATACTATTACCATTTGGCCGAGATGTCAATGACAATACCATTCAATCTGAGGGTCTTTACATTAAGAGTGCATGGTCCTTTAAAGGTGGTATTATACAAAATCGGTTTCCAACCAGATGTGTTTAACTTTCTTGTGAAAGTATACACATATAGTTAATATACACCACAGCACTATCTCAATAAGCCAATAACCCTATTTTATGGGATCCTACTCAAGGATGACTAACGATACTATTTAATTATTGGCCATACCTTATGTAGGCATAATTACTCCAATCTTCCGAATGCATGTCAAAATAAGTTATCACGGGGAAACATAACAATGAAGACTTTGCCAAATAGATGACCTCCCACCAACTAGGCTGTTTCCTTGGACTGCACGCACATTCATTAATCATAATCCACAATTAACACTCAATTGCCTTTCAAAGCAACAAAGGCAGTGATGAATAGCAAATGAGTAAACTAGGCACAGGAAAGGAAGATGGCTTTAGCAGGTTTTTTCTGTGGAGTAGAATAATGGGGGAGGGGGGGGACACGTCCATTAATCAGCCGGTAACAGATTAATCAGCCGGTAACAGATTAATCAGCCGGTAACAGATTAATCAGCCGGTAACAGAGCACGGAGCCTGCCGGGATGAATGTGTGACCTTTGATTCTTTTAGTGGCTGAATGGCAACACTAGGCCTTGGAGCACACAGCTCCATGTTTACCATTATTATTTAGCTGTGAAAGCTAAAAAAAAAGGGAGGCGTTGGTGAATGAATGAAATAGATATATATAAAAAGTAATAGCCATGAAACTCTTATGCCTTCTTTAGAAATATAAATATATCCTATATATATAAGCTGTATCAGCTTTAGTCTCTTAGATTCATCTAGAGGCCCGGTACCATTTCAACCAATTCTTGACCCGGACAAAAACATATTCACCATGGCTCCCCGTTTAACCAGTTCTGTGAGGTATATCCCCAGGCAGCATCTCATCAATTATTTTTATAATCTCAAAGGTAAAGCCAAGCGGAAAGGTTAAAGACCTCTATAAATCAATAGTCTCTATGAACTCAAACACAGCTGCTGCTATATGAACTTCTAGTGAATCACACGTTGGTCATTCTGCTGTTGGAGAGGGCAGCACAGTTCATCACAGCTTTCATTAATACAGCAATGGTGAATAAAACAAAGCTCCTACATTATAATAATACAATACACGTCAGGCAGGCGATACCGCAGTATCAAGTGCCGCACAAATAGACTCAAAGATAGCTTCCACAGTCAGGCTGCTGAATAAGGGTGTATAGCATATAACAATGTATATTTTATTACATGGATTTATATATATATATTATTTTTTTCTGTCAATATATTGCATTTTATATATGCACTTTTGTATTTTTATAGTTTAGTAGTACTTTTTACTTATTTTTTATTCTAATATTGTCGTCTGTCGTCGGGTATTGCACATAGGATTTTCACCCATTGCTTATACTTAATAGTATTACATTGATGTGACAATAAACTTGGCTTGACTTGACTTGACACCCTTGGACTTTCGGCTCAAATGGGTATTCTTCATATTTAAGCATATTTATAATTCACAGCACGATGAGCTTCACAAACTGATGATGAAAACTGAAACTAAGTGTGGGCTTTCCGCCAGACATGTGGGCACAGCATAGCATAGCATTACATAGCCTAGCCTAGCCTTGCCTGACAGGTCCTGATCCGGACCAGTTCAGAACATCAGCTATGTTCAAGCCCCTTGTGTCTTCTTCCTCCACGGAGGGCCTACTCCCTCCTCACTGGCCGTAGTGTTACCTGTACAGGGGATCAGTGTGTGTATGTGCGCGTGTGTGCATGTGTGTGTGAGTGGTCAGCAGGTGAGCTACGACAGGGGCTTACATCCCTGGTTCTGGATTTCCAGATAATGGGCCGACTTGACCTAATTGTCTGGTGACCTCCTTGGGCTTCGTCTTGCATTGGGAGGATGCCGGCATGATTAGATTAGTTTAGATTAGATTGACTTTATTTATCCTGAGGGAAATTGTTGTGCAACAGTCGCCATACATACAACATAGAGGAAATTCCTAAATAAAAATAATAAGATGAAAATAAGATGTAAGGTGTATTACAGATAATAAACTGCAATGTTCATCAAGTAAAAACAAGTAAATAAAAACACAGTGGAGAGAGAGAGAGAGAGAGGACCTCAGGTCACTGTGCCTCCTCTGTCCATCTTACGACCTGAGGTGGATCCATTGTAAAGTCTTATAGCCAGCGGGAGAAAGGACTTCCTGTGGCGTTCCGTAGGGCATCTCGGTGCTAAAAGTCTGTAGCATCTCGGTGCTAAAAGTCTGTAGCATCTCGGTGCTAAAAGTCTGTAGCATCTCGGTGCTAAAAGTCTGTTGCTGAAGCTGCTCCTGTGGGAGGACAGCACCTGGTGGAGAGGGTGAGAGTCACTGTCCATGATGCTCTGCAGCTTGCACAGCATCCTCCTCTCTGACACCACCACCAACAAATTAAGTTGAAGGTGGGGTGGCAGTATAGCTCAGGAGGTACAGCGGTCACCTCACAACCAAAAGGTTGCTGGTTCAATCCCCACCGCATCCACCTAGCAAAAACTGCCGAGGTGTCCTTGAGCAAGACACTAACTGCTCCCGACGTGCTTGCTGTCTCTTTGCATGGCCGACTCCGCTGTTGGTGGTTGATTGTGAGGCATGACTCGCTTTGATTGCTCGCTCCATTGGTTAGAAAAGCACTATATAAATGTCCATTTACCAGGACAGAACCCGCATTCTTGATGATTCTGTTGGTGTTGACTGCCCTCAACCTGCTGCCCCAGCACACGACCGCAAAAAACATGGCACTGGCTACCACAGACTGGTAGAACATCCGCAGCATAATTAGATTAGATTAGATTCAAATGTATTGTCATTGCACAAGTACAGTACAGCGAAAATAATTTAGCAGCCTAGAAACACACAACTGACCTGGTGTAGAAACACACAACTGACCTGGTGTACAAACACACAACTGACCCAGCCTAGAAACACACAACTGACCCGGTGTAGAAACACACAACTGACCTGGTGTAGAAACACACAACTGACCCAGCCTAGAAACACACAACTGACCTGGTGTACAAACACACAACTGACCTGGTGTAGAAACACACAACTGACCCAGCCTAGAAACACACAACTGACCCAGCCAAGAAACACACAACTGACCCAGCCTAGAAACACACAACTGACCCAGCCAAGAAACACACAACTGACCCAGCCAAGAAACACACAACTGACCCAGCCTAGAAACACACAACTGACCTGGTGTAGAAACACACAACTGACCCAGCCTAGAAACACACAACTGACCCAGCCAAGAAACACACAACTGACCCAGCCAAGAAACACACAAATGACCCAGCCTAGAAACACACAACTGACCTGGTGTAGAAACACACAACTGACCCAGCCTAGAAACACACAACTGACCCAGCCTAGTAACACACAACTGACCCAGCCCAGTAACACACAACTGACCCAGCCTAGAAACACACAACTGACCTGGTGTAGAAACACACAACTGACCCAGCCTAGAAACACACAACTGACCCAGCCTAGAAACACACAACTGACCCAGCCAAGAAACACACAACTGACCCAGCCAAGAAACACACAACTGACCCAGCCTAGTAACACACAACTGACCCGGCCTAGAAACACACAACTGCTGGCATTGGGCCTACGGGACGAGGGGCCCATGCTAGTGTGTCCCTAATAACACAGCTTGAATGATTTATGTCCCATAAGCGCCAGAACACGGCAGGCAGGCGTCTGCCGGAATTTCTCACACACAAAAAAGCAATAGTCATTAGTATTATTGTGGAAAAAGGCACCGCTCTTCAAACTGTTGGACTTCTTTTAAACATGACTCAGGGGCAAATAAAACCACAGTGAGTATGTGTGCAAGAGAGAGAGACACAGAGACACAGAGGGAAAGGTAGGTTGTAAATCTAAAGAACACACACGAAGAAAAGACACAAAACAGCTGTGATGGTATGTATGGTGATACGTGTATTCACCTTGGTATACGTATATTCCCCTTGGCTATTGCCATTACCGGATGTCAGCAGACGACCTGGCGGACACAACATTGTATTTCACATAAAAGTGAGTTTCATAAAATACCCACAGGATGATCCATGTTAATCTGGAATGTGACAACAGACATTTGTAAAGTGTTAAAGTTTTACTCATCAAGATGATGTATTACTAACGCCCTGCACAGAGATACGTTCCTTAGGTTCCACTACACAATGTTCCATCTTTTCCTGATTCATGAACTTGGATACTCAAAAGCCCCTTAACGGTGACCATGACAACGCTTAGCCGTGTGGTACAGCCCTGAACACACTCCAAACATCCCGTTTAACTAAAGGAAAACGGCTTCTGTCCTTCATTTAGCCATAAATAAGAGTGTGAGTTATGTGTGAACATGGAGTGGTGGCGGAGGTGGTTCTGATGTATAGTTAATAATCAGATTATAATGCTATTCTGATCGTCGAGAAGGAGACGTCTGGTGACATGTCGACCAACTTTAAATGGCGACCAAATTAAAGTGAAAAACGTCATTTGAATACACTGAATAAACATTTGAGTCGAAAAGGTTAGGTGTAATGTTGCGAAAATGTGAAATATCAACAGTTCTCCCCCACCTAATTTGGGTCCATCGGACTCAAAGACAGCAGAGTGCTGAATTGGTTCTTAAAGTCAAGCGAATCCCAAGCCTATAGTCCAGGTGGACCGCTAGTAGCTGGAACATTAGCTGGGTGGTCTTATGCAGCGGTACGGCGTTGGTGTTAACGTGTTAATGCTAAAGGTGTTAAACATCGGTGGGAAAAACTGGAAAAAAATGCTGATGTGAAAATGGTGAATTTTAATGATCTTCAACACAAAACGCTGCTGTCCGTACGCAGAAAACACCACAAATATAACAGATAAGCAAGGTGTTAGTGCTACTGTTTAATTCCCTGCGCGGACACACACACACACACACACACACACACACACACACACACACACACACACACACACACACACACACAGATCAACAATGAGGACAAATACGGGGAGCCTTGCTATCTGTGCTAGGGTTATGCGCTGAGGGTGACGCACTTTCCATTACGGTTTGTCTATCATCATCTTATCAACGATTCCTTGGCCCATGAGTAATCTAAACACCACGTTTTGTCCAATTCCTAAATCACTTTTTCAGTTATCTTGCTAACAGACACAATGGAGACTTTTTTCCTTTACAATGGAGACTTTATACTAACTGGGCTGAACCAAATGAAACAGTTGGGGAGAAACACAAGCAACAATCCATGGAAGCCAGGGTTAGGGTTAGGGCCATCAGAACACAAGTCTAGTTCCCCCCCCCATTGCATTGTTAAGTTCTCAACTTATTATGGTCTGCCGTTTTGGGGTAGGTGATGCAACTGGCCTCCATTTTAATTGTGCAATATGACCGTGGTGCCAGATAAAGATCTAATTATATTCTGAATATATGTGCTGTTCCTTTGAGTGTAGCGCAGCGGAGAGCCATGAGTAAAACTGTCTTTCACAGTCCCTGTGTGTGTGTCTGTGTGTGTGTGTGTGTGTGTGTGTGTGTGTGTGTGTGTGTGTGTGTGTGTGTGCGTGTGTGTGTGTGTGCGTGTGCGTGTGTGTGACACACGCATGACTGTGAGAGAGTAAAGACCCCATACACACACTGTAAGGGTTCACATTCAATATAAAACACAGATTAGGTCAACTTTATAGACTTGTGAAGCTTTCTGTTCAGGTCATCCTTTGAAGATACCCCTGACTGGACCAGCTTGGTTTAAAGAGCCAACTATGACCCTCAGACAGCAGCAGTGTTTTTGCAATGAATCAGTGTTTGATGACAAAAATCACACTGCCTCAGAAATATCAATGTTTGCCAGCTCTTCTCTCGTATTTATTTCCGACAAAATGTTTTTTCTTTCCCAGTTAAAGTGAGCGCATCTTATAATAAGTATAATATGTTTATATAATATGTGTGTGTGTTACGTGTGTGTGTGTAAACAATCCTCCTTTTGGGTCAGCTCAGCAGTTTCGCTTATACACCCACACACACAGTGATACATTAGTAATTAGTTGTTTCTGTTACCATTATCAATTTCATAGTCTCATACACCGTGATGTGTGCATTTGCATACGTCAACCAAATGGCTGAGCCGGGGCCGATATAATATGACCTTGATTAACCTGAAGACTTAAAAGCATCTGTCAAACACAAAAGGAAGCAGCCCACTCTGTCAAGACGCAACTAGACAGTTATACTTGGTTACTAGAGAATACTTGGCAAAGACAGCGACCTCATTGAAAAGTCCATCATTCCAAGCTAAAACCCTTTTTCACCTTCAATGTCTGTCTGTGTGTCTCTCTCTCTAGTTCCCTTTTATCTCTTCCTCCCTCCTCCTCCTCTCCTCCTCCTTACCCTCAGAGAAGTCAATGAGCCCGAGAAGGTGCAGCAGCTTGATGGAGGCGCAGACCAGCACCACGATGCCCACCGTCTGCAGGCCCTCCGTTTCCCACACGGCGTTCAGCATCGTTGCTCCTCCTCCACCCCCATATCCGACTCCACCTGACCCGGCCTCCTCCAGTCCCGTCGCCGACTCCCTACTCCAGTTGCCCGTCCGCCCTGACGCACGCTCCGTCTCCACGGTGGCGGCGGAGACCACGACTACGACCGCGGCCCTCGGCTGGCCCTCCTGAGGCGTCCACTGCTGTGCCTAGGCTGGGCCCGTCAGTGAGGGCAAGGGGGTCACCGAACAAGACGGGCAGAGGGTGCGGGGTCACAGCCAGGGTCAAAGGAGCAGGGCGAGCGGTTCCGATGCTCCAAGTCCCAGGGGAAGTCGGCAAAGACTTTCAAACAGCGGCACACAGAGAAACAAGTAGAAGCGTGGAAGTTGGGGACATCACTTTTATCTATATTTATTCCTTGGTTCCTCGTCTCTCGTTTCGCGAGACGACTTCGATGAAGCGAAAAAGAAAAATAAAGAAAACGAGAAAGGGAGACTGAGAGAGAGAGAGAGAGAGAGAGAGAGAGAGAGAGAGAGAGAGAGAGAGAGAGAGAGAGAGAGAGAGAGAGAGAGAGAGAGAGAGAGAGAGGGCAAGGGAGCACGAGGGGCCCAGTCTTTGTGAGGTTCCAACACTCCTCTCTCTCTTGACAATGTGCTTCTCTGCATACCCCGTTCGGTCGCTCACTCTCTCCGCTCCTCCCAGTTTAAAGGAAGGGGAGGGGGAGGAGAGAGGGAGACAGAGAGAGAGAGAGAGAGAGAGAGAGAGAGAGAGAGAGAGAGAGAGAGAGAGAGAGAGAGAGAGAGAGAGAGAGAGAGAGAGAGAGAGAGAGAGAGAGAGAGATTGGACACAATCGCACAACCTCGAGCAGGTTTTGAAGAAGGCACACATGCGTGGATACGTCCCGACAACATGGAAAATACAATCCTGCTGTGTGCCAAACCGAACCGTTTGGACACAAAAATGAAGCCCTGTTAAATAACAATTTATATTTTACCATCAATTGATACCCTCTATTAACCCATTGATTAGTGGGATAATGACCTATTAAACCATAATTAAGCTTTCACAATTATAAGTGACATTAGTTTCGCTCTGTTCAGATATCTATTAAACTCATAAGAGTGCCCCACATTAGTCCACTGAAGTTTATGAGTAACTGTATGAATACTACTTAGATTGACCGTCATTCAGTCTATTGATCTAGTTCATTACACTGAAATAGTTCCGTATGGGCTTAGAGCACGTGATCACCGTGTGTAGTAAGTGGGTGACACCGGCGCCATCTGCTTGACACATGAGGTATTACACTGATTGATATTGCCGATGCTGGACGGTTTTTAGATTATACCCAGGGTAAATGAATATACATATTCAGCCGATATTAAAAATTGACGGCTACTGTTATGATACAAACGCCAAGGCGTGGGTTTTCAAATGAGTATGAGCCAACAGTATTATTGAAAAACTGTGCTTCTTTCTTCCATACCGCAATTATGAAAAATGTGAAAGGTTTGAATGAATTTCTGAAAGTGTGAATCCTACTCATCATGTGCAATGAACTGTAAGGAATACAACACTTTGTTACAGTGACGAACGGCTCAATAGCAATCATGTTTCTCTTGTTTGAAAAGGAAAAAAGGTCATTATTTTTACTGCAGAAAAAACCCGGTCTAGTGACCTTCTTGACATATAGAAATTATATTAAATCAATATTTGAATCTGGACATTAATGTCGTAACATTACCACTTATTACCACTGATATTTCCCTGAGTGCGGGAAGCAAGAGAAAAACTAAATCATTATTCTGGAGGTGAAGCTGTTGGTAAATAACAATGAGATTATTGATCGCAGTTTTGTAACTCTTAGTTACGTTAAGCCTTTTCACGTTAAGCGATGCAAAGAAAGATCAAGTCAAAACACAACATTTAAATGCGCAACAATACTTAACAAACTGAAGACAGCCATTAACTAATCATTCAACAAGTGCGTGGAAACAAAATGCAACAACCAGCTCAACGAGACGCAACACTGAGACAAAACCAGCAAAGACAAATGAGTCTCACTCACCAATGATGTTCACTTAAAGACCAAATCCATTCTCCTGTCCTTCTGGATGAATGTATCGATAACCCGGTCATAAAGCTGATCATTTTCAGATCCAAAATAAGTTTCCTTTCAATAGCTATGGAAGCTAATGCAGTGAGTCGGGATTGTCCTGTTCTGTTCCTCCATATGTTTTTATCCGTTTGAGGGCGGAAAATGTAATTTCCACAGATGCAGTGGAGACGGGGATCATTAAAACTTTTTTATAATGTCAATCTTTTCACTGAATGGTCGTCTTGAAAAGGGTACGAACAACAATTCCATCAACATCATCTTCACCAGTTGCCATTTCGACGTAAAAAACCTACGTAGAAAAAACAACAACGTAGCACTAAGCTAGATCCTCTGTCTCGAGCCAGTAACGGGACGGGGACCTTCTAGCGTACTATGGACCTGTGGGGAAATCTGAAAGAATACGCACATTGGCTACAAACCAACCGATTGGTTGATCAAATTGTCAATCCAAACGTACGCTCTCATTCAGTTTAAGGGCCAAGGCATTCCCGAGTACTTTGTTTGAAGGATATTCTTCCCAGCAACCTATGCATATGCATTCCCTATGCATATCAATGCATAGTGTACCGAGAAAGACAAACAAATCAACGTAAAACTGTAATATAACAAATCAGATTACATTTTATCAATACAATTCATTCAAAGAAATCTTTGTATCATCTGAGGGTTCCAGGGTCTTCTCTGAATACCTTGAAGGCCCTGACGCTTAACCACTGATGTATATATATATATATACATCAGTGGCAGTTGGTGGTTGTAAAAGTAGAGGGGAAGGGAAGGTGCCTCACTATCAATTTTGACAGTGTATTTAGTGGGTCATTGTCAATTTTTGTGTAAAGTATATATAGCCAAAAAAATAGTATATATAGTAAAGTATATATAGCTGTTTTTAATTAAAATAAGACATACTATCATGAAGTAAAACCTTCTCCCTTACTGCTGTGCACACAGTGTTATAAACCAGAACTCACCGGCCGCTCGGCTCCGGCAGTTTTAATGGACTTCAAAGGGGATCTTGGGGATCTTGGGGATGACAATCCTCCATACAGGGTTAGGGGTGCTGTTGTTATTTAGAAACAGACACATGATTGTTATGCTTTCGAAGTGTTGAAATAGTATTATCAGAATGTTCACACATGAATATGTGAAATGCAGTGGCGTTTTCTCCCGGAGGCCAAGGGAAGCCAGGCTTCCCCTGTTTTTTCGGATTGTAGTTATAATTTTAATACATTTTTTAAATTAAAATAAAAAAAAATCGGTAATTCTCCTTTGCTGTGTCACACAGCAAAGGAGAATTACCGATTTTTTTTTATTTTATTTTATTTTAAATTAAAATAAAAAAAAATCGGTAATTCTCCTTTGCTGTGTCACACAGCAAAGGAGAATTACCGATTTTTTTTTATTTTAATTTAAAAAATGTATTAAAATTATAACTACAATCCGATTTATTTATTTTTTAATTTAAAAAATGTAGGAGAGACGGTCCGGCAGCAACACACAGCCTGTGTGTTGCTGCCGGACCGTCTCTCCCCCATTCTCATTGAGTATTTTACAAAGAGTGAAACAACAGCGCCCCCTAGATATTATGGTGAAATTGAGGAGGCCAGCCGAATGAGCTTCCCTTGGTGAAAAAAAAAATGGAGGGATTGTCCCGGATTGACCAATCAGATGAGGCTCACGTCATGTCCCCCTGCCAACCTGTGATTGGTCAGGGCCATGCCAAGGGAGGCCAGAGACGGCTGGCATCCCCCCTCAAGGGAATGGGATCCCTTGATCCCATTGGATCGATTTGAAGGGAATCCCTTGACTCACAAATCCAATCAAATCACATCAACATCAGTACGTAGTACTGTAACGGTCATCCTCGCCGTTTGATAGTATTAAGCATTATGGAGGGTGGAGATTTGGCGTACTTAATAAAAAACAACTTTACTAAACTTCCGCTACAGCAGCAACTAAAAATTAAATCTGATGACAGGCCCATGCCCACACTCGAGCTGTGTGCACAGAGGAAAAAGGGAGCGAATCGGACGTTCAATGAGGACAATTATGTCCGCACGGAGTGGCTAACTGGAAGCGCTGAACTTCAGCGTCTATTTTGCTGGCCATGTCTTCTTTTTGACAAGGATTCGTGCTCCCTGAACAATCCTTGGGCAACTTCAGGATTCATCGACCTTGCCAACCTGTCACGGGCAATTGAGAGGCACGGTAAATCAAAAAATCACATAGATTGTGCTGTGAAATTGAAGCTTTTTTATTCATTACCGAATCTGCACTGCGCATTGAGCGGCTGGTTATGCATTTGGGGGGGGGGGGGAATGCTTAAATTAATAAGACGAGAGTTTTGGCTGGAGAGTGCGTGCGGACCTGTCGGTTAGATAACAGGCGTGTGCAAGTCCTGCATCTGTATGATACAACTGTGTAAAATGATACCGGGCGCTGTAATCACTCATCTGGTTACGTTATTGACCCAAAAAAACTGGCTTCCCCTAAAATTTTCCCCACGCCACGCTACTGGTGAAATGTAAGTTTATTTTCTCTCTGAAAATTGAGGGAGGATGGTTTTCCTCAATAGAAGTGCCTCCACTGATATATATGTATATATATATATTTATATATATATGTATATATATATATTTATATATAGAAACAATTAAACTATTTGATCATGTGAGTGCTCGAGGGAACTGGTGTGCGATGTGATCGTGCAGAGCGAGAGTGAGTGAGTGAGTGAGTGAGTGAGTGAGTGAGTGAGTGAGTGAGTGAGTGAGTGAGTGAGTGAGTGAGTGAGTGAGGAGAGTGAGAGAGGAGGAGAGAGAGGAGAGAGAGAGAGAGAGAGAGAGAGAGAGAGAGAGAGACAGAGAGAGAGAGAGAGAGAGAGAGAGAGAGAGAGAGAGAGAGAGAGAGAGAGAGAGAGAGAGAGAGAGAGAGAGAGAGAGAGAGAGAGAGAGAAGAGACAGAGACAGAGAGAGAGAGAGAGAGAGAGAGAGAGAGAGAGAGAGAGAGAGAGAGAGAGAGAGAGAGAGAGAGAGACAGAAAGAGACAGAGTTACAGATGAGACACAGAGAAAGAGAGCGAGAGAGAGAGAGAGACAGAGACAGAGAAAAAGAGACAGAGAGAGATGGAGATCAATCGAGAGGGATGGAGATCAATCGAGAGAGATGGAGATCAATCGAGAGAGATGGAGATCAATCGAGAGGGATCGATCGATCGAGAGATGCCAGAGAGAACAAGAAAGGATGGCGGTCCCCTTTCTGAAAGATAATATTCATAACGTCCATCGCTTCCAAAAAATAATCAGAACATCGGGACGAAGACGAGATGTGGAGGGAGAGGAAGAGGAGAGAGAGGAAGAGGAAGAGGAGAGAGAGGGAGAGGAAGAGGAGAGAGAGAGAGACCAAGAGGAGAGAGGGAGAGGAAGGGGAGAGAGGGAGAGGAAGGGAGAGAGAGGGAGACCAAGGGGAGAGAGAGGGAGACCAAGGGGAGAGAGAGGGAGACCAAGAGGAGAGAGAGGGAGACCAAGAGGAGAGAGAGGGAGACCAAGGGGAGAGAGAGGGAGAGGAAGGGAGAGGGAGGGAGAGGAAGGGGAGAGAGAGGGAGACCAAGGGGAGAGAGAGGGAAACCAAGGGGAGAGAGAGGGAGACCAAGAGGAGAGAGAGGGAGACCAAGAGGAGAGAGAGGGAGAGGAAGGGGAGAGAGAGGGAGACCAAGAGGAGAGAGAGGGAGACCAAGGGGAGAGAGAGGGAGACCAAGGGGCGAGAGAGAGAGACCAAGAGGAGAGAGAGGGAGAGGAAGAGGAAGAGGAGAGAGAGGGAGAGGAAGAGGAGAGAGAGGGAGACCAAGGGGAGAGAGAGGGAGACCAAGAGGAGAGAGAGGGAGAGGAAGAGGAAGAGGAGAGAGAGGGAGAGGAAGAGGAGAGAGAGGGAGACCAAGGGGAGAGAGAGGGAGACCAAGAGGAGAGAGAGGGAGAGGAAGAGGAAGAGGAGAGAGAGGGAGAGGAAGAGGAGAGAGAGGGAGACCAAGGGGAGAGAGAGGGAGACCAAGAGGAGAGAGAGGGAGACCAAGGGGAGAGAGAGGGAGACCAAGGGGAGAGAGAGGGAGACCAAGGGGAGAGAGAGGGAGAGGAAGGGGAGAGAGAGGGAGACCAAGAGGAGAGAGAGGGAGACCAAGGGGAGAGAGAGGGAGAACAAGGGGAGAGAGAGGGAGAGGAAGAGGAGAGAGAGGGAGACCAAGAGGAGAGAGAGGGAGACCAAGAGGAGAGAGAGGGAGACCAAGGGGAGAGAGAGGGAGACCAAGAGGAGAGAGAGGGAGACCAAGGGGAGAGAGAGGGAGACCAAGAGGAGAGAGAGGGAGACCAAGAGGAGAGAGAGGGAGACCAAGGGGAGAGAGAGGGATACCAAGGGGAGAGAGAGGGAGACCAAGGGGAGAGAGAGGGAGACCAAGGGGAGAGAGAGGGAGACCAAGAGGAGAGAGAGGGAGACCAAGAGGAGAGAGAGGGAGACCAAGAGGAGAGAGAGGGAGACCAAGGGGAGAGAGAGGGAGACCAAGAGGAGAGAGAGGGAGAGGAAGAGGAGAGAGAGGGAGACCAAGAGGAGAGAGAGGGAGACCAAGGGGAGAGAGAGGGAGACCAAGGGGAGAGAGAGGGAGAGGAAGAGGAGAGAGAGGGAGACCAAGAGGAGAGAGAGGGAGACCAAGGGGAGAGAGAGGGAGACCAAGAGGAGAGAGAGGGAGACGAAGGGGAGAGAGAGGGAGACCAAGGGGAGAGAGAGGGAGAGGAAGAGGAGAGAGAGGGAGACCAAGAGGAGAGAGAGGGAGACCAAGAGGAGAGAGAGGGAGACCAAGGGGAGAGAGAGGGAGACCAAGGGGAGAGAGAGAGAGACCAAGAGGAGAGAGAGGGAGACCAAGAGGAGAGAGAGGGAGACCAAGGGGAGAGAGAGGGAGAGGAAGGGGAGAGAGAGGGAGACCAAGAGGAGAGAGAGGGAGACCAAGGGGAGAGAGAGGGAGACCAAGAGGAGAGAGAGGGAGACCAAGGGGAGAGAGAGGGAGACCAAGAGGAGAGAGAGGGAGACCAAGGGGAGAGAGAGGGAGACCAAGAGGAGAGAGAGGGAGACCAAGAGGAGAGAGAGGGAGACCAAGGGGAGAGAGAGGGAGAGGAAGGGGAGAGAGAGGGAGACCAAGAGGAGAGAGAGGGAGACCAAGGGGAGAGAGAGGGAGACCAAGAGGAGAGAGAGGGAGACCAAGAGGAGAGAGAGGGAGACCAAGGGGAGAGAGAGCGAGACCAAGAGGAGAGAGAGGGAGACCAAGAGGAGAGAGAGGGAGACCAAGAGGAGAGAGAGGGAGACCAAGGGGAGAGAGAGGGAGAGGAAGGGGAGAGAGAGGGAGACCAAGAGGAGAGAGAGGGAGACCAAGGGGAGAGAGAGGGAGACCAAGGGGAGAGAGAGGGAGACCAAGAGGAGAGAGAGGGAGACCAAGGGGAGAGAGAGGGAGAGGAAGGGCGCTGTCTGGAGCCACTGGCCAACAGCATGAGCTACCATGAGTGCATTTCAATAGCGCCTAATCAACGCTGAAAGAAACATCTATGTAGGTACAGCCTTCTGTACAGAGAGAAGGGCGTTGGGTCGGTGTATTGCCATCCCGGAAGCTGTAAAGATCACAACAGACCAGCTAAATATAGAATACATCCACAAATATACACATAGTATCCTATGTGTTGGTTCCATATCCGTTGGAGATTGAAACAGACACACATACAAATACATTTGATTCGGTCACTCGGGATCTTTATCCACCGTATATTTCATCATGGACAACTGAGAGAACAAAGCCCAAAGTGCCGTGAAATGAATGAAATGTATAATTCTACTAGTTAGGTGTAGTCCATCTTGTTAGATAGATCAAACTATACTGTATATAACTAAATACATTACAGCAATGTGATTGGAGCTTTGTGTGCTCATTAGGATTGTTACCACCTTAAGAGAAACCTATCTTTGTTAGCTGACCCGATCAAATCACATCCAATCAAAGCCCGCAGATCTAAGCTTTTGTTCAGGGGTTAATTACCATTTTGACTTGGAAATGTGTCACATGACTGAAGTGGGACGCACTCTAGATGTAATTTAATCTTTAATGGTTAATGATAAAACGCTATACACAGCAAACAACACAATCATTCAAAGGCATCATTTTGAGTTTAGAATATTGTTTTTGAAAATGTAATATTGTTATTGTAAATTGAGTATCAAATATTGTATATTGTTTCCTGTGAGGAAGTTATTTTAGACAACCCTCCCCCTGAATGTTGAATTTAAAGGGTGAATGTTCTTGAGGCCCAGTTGATATACGATCTTGGGTCTGTTGTATATGCTCACTTTAAATGAAGTAGACCTTAACTGGACAGAGAGGAATAAGCAAGGAAGGACATATTTTAAAGTCGTTCCTTTTTCTGGTCCAGCATCGCCATTTCGTCTGACAGCCATGTACACTAATATTACACTGACAGAGTTATAATGAATATCACTTTCTGCTTTTTTCTTTTCCCTATTTCAAGTCATACCTGGAAAGTGAGGCTGGCTGAATGTGGCAGCCGTCGTCGTAGTAACGGGAATGAGTTGATTTGACTTATTATTGTTATTAACATCAACATAACATGACTTGAATTCTCCAACGACACAGAGGCTTTTGGATCCAGAGACAGGAGGATGAGATTGAGCCTAAGACAGGTAGTGCGTGGCCTCACACGCACACACACACACACACACACACACACACACACACACACACACACACACACACACACACACACACACACACACACACACACACACACACACACACACACACACACACACACACACACACACACGTGATACACAAGTGATGCAAGGCGTCTGGCCTCATTCAACAGCCAACCTAGTTCTCAATGATGGATTTACTTTACAAACTACTTTTTTAGCCACCATGCTCACATTACCTTAGGAGTTTGGCTAGTTATACTGGACACCTGAACAGGGTTAGGGTTAGGGGGGGCAGGATGAGACAAGCACCAGCTGCTTTCACTTCAGAGTCAGGATCCATCTCATCTAAGTGTTGCCGCACATACGACAACCAAATGTCGACAATGTACGTGTTATTAGAAATATTATATAATATAAGATTTAAATAACAAGACATATATATATGCCTACATACATATATACATGTACATTATATACTGCGAGGAGGCAGGAAAGTTCAGTCTGTTGGGACTTGGCTTGGGAACCAGAAGTTCACCGGTTCAAGTCCCTGAAACACCTGGGCACTGCCAAGGTGCCTTTGACGGCACCAGGGCCCTCCACTGCTCCCCGGGGGCTGAATATACAATAGCTGCCAACCACTCCCAATACTAGGATGGGTTAAATGCAGAGAAACACATTTCACTGTCTGTTAAGATGTATTTGACCAATAAAGAGGATTCAATCCTCCAGATTTAGATTTAGATGTATATATACACGTTTTGCCTTTAAATATGAGTATTATATATTATTATATATTAGTATATTAGTATATACTTGTTTGGTCTTTAAGTGCTTATTGAAACATGGTGTACAATACACACTTTGTGCTGCACTGTGCACTACCAGCTTTTAACAACATACACTTAAAACCACAAGAGTTTTCTTTGCAAATTGCAAATTGCAAATTTGCAAAGCGATTCCATATTGTTGTATTCCATACAGTGGGGAAATCCTTCATTCTCTATCAGGGGCCTACCTCTGGCTCCCTCTGTTGGCACAGTGACGTATCACAGGCCTTATTGCTGTTATTAACATCAACATAACATGACTTGAATTCGAATCAAGAGATTTACTTTGGGTCCAATGCCTGTGTAGTTTAAAACCAGCTGCAATGGTAGCCTGAACACAGGGTTTACTGTGTAAGTGTGTGTGTGTGTGTGTGTGTGTGTGTGTGTGTGTGTGTGTGTGTGTGTGTGTGTGTGTGTGTGTGTGTGTGTGTGTGTGTGTGTGTGTGTGTGTGTGTGTGTGTGTGTGTGTGTGTGTGTGTATGCATTTGTGCGAGTGCATAAGAGCCAGTCTGATGTAATTTACAAAAGTTGTTGAAGAAATGTTGCACATGTTATTAATTTACCATAATACCAAACAACACCAAAATGGGTTACAGTTCGGGGGCTCTGACACCAGATGTATTTGGCAATGTCTGAGGGTCCTCTCCAACTACAAGGGGAGCTCAGGGGCAGTCACCAACAATGATCCCCACCTACCAGACGAGCTGAACATATTTAACGCTAGTTTTGAAAGCGGGAACTCCGACCAACCAGCCGACCAACAAATTGAACATTCACTAGAGGACTACGTTCTACAATAGGTCCGCAGAACCTTCAGGAGGGTGAAGGCAGGGAAGGCAGTGTTTCATCCTGTGTTTTCAAGACCTGCACTGAGCAGCTGGCTCCTGTGTTCACGGACATGCTTCAAAGAGACAACCGTTGTGCGGTTACCCAAAAAGACCAAGGTAACACTCATGTAAACAACGCCATCTCCCTGGCACTACATATGGCCCTGGAGCAGCTAGATAGGAGGGATATCTACATCAGACTGTTGTTCATTGACGACAGCTCAGTGTTCATCATTGTTTCCTCCAAGCTGGTCCTGAAATTGAGGGTCTGGGTGTCCCCATCTGTAACTGGATTATTGACTTCCTGATGGGCAGGCCTCAAGGAGTGAAGATTGGAAACATCTCATCCACCCTGGTCCTTAACACTGCTGTCTCAGTCCCCGGCTGAACTCACTGTTCACACATGACTGTACTGCCACACACAGCAACAATCGGATTAACAAGTTTGCAGATGACACCACAGTCAGAGTACAGAGATGAGGTAGTCCAGCTGACGTGATGGTGCAAGGACTCATCATTGTCAGCTGCTTGTTTCCTGGGACTACAGATCTCCGACGACGTGGCGTGGACCCACAACACAGAGGTCATGCTGAAGAAGGCACACCAGCGCCTGCCTTTAGCTAAAAACTGTCCTTGAACCTGGTAGTCCTTGGATGGATGCTGGGGAACCGGCGACCGGACTGTAGGGGGGAGAAGAGATGGTGCCCAGGGTGGTTGCAGTCCTTTGAGATGGAGATGGCCTTATTCCGACATCTGGTCGGGGTGGATGTTGAAGTTGTTGGTCGGTTCATGGTTCCTTTCAAAGTGAGCGAAAAATGTGTTTAGCTCGTCTGGTAGGTTAGGGTAGTTGTTGGTGATATATAAATATAAATATAAATAAATATAAATAATATAAATATAAATCAATGTAATAAAATATACATTGTTATATGCTATACGCCCATGTTCAGCAGCCTGATGGCCTCACTGTGGAAGCTATCTCTAAGTCTATTTGGAGTGTGTAAGATGGAGGGGGGAGATTGAGTGGCAAGGTGGGAGATGGAGGGAGTGGAGGAGAGAGAGGTGTCAGGGTGGACCTCGACATGGTGGACTGGAGAAGAAGTGAATCACGAGGACACACTCACTAACACTACTCACTAACACTAACCCTAACACTACTCACTACTCACTAACCCTAACACTACTAACCCAGGAACACTACTCACTTACACTAATACTACTCACTAACATGACGTACAAACACTAACACTACTCACTTACACTAACACTACTCACTTACACTAACAATACTCACTAACATGACTTACAAACACTTACACTAACACTAACACTACTCACTAACATGACTTACAAACACTAACACTACTCACTAACGCTTACCAGGAACGCTACTCACTAACATGACTTACAAACACTAACACTAACACTACTCACTAACATGACTTACAAACACTAACACTAACACTACTCACTAACATGACTTACAAACACTAACACTAACACTACTCACTAACATGACTTACAAACACTAACACTAACACTACTCACTAACATGACTTACAAACACTAACACTAACACTACTCACTAACATGACTTACAAACACTAACACTACTCACTAACGCTTACCAGGAACGCTACTCACTAACACTAACACTACTCACTAACATGACTTACAAACACTAACATGACTTACAAACACTAACACTACTCACTAACACTAACACTACTCACTAACACTAACACTACTGACTAACACTAACACTAACACTACTGACTAACACTAACACTACTCATTAACACTAACACTACTCACTAACACTAACACTACTCACTAACACTACTCACTAACCCTAACACTACTGACTAACACTAACACTACTCACTAACACTACTCACTAACACTAACACTACTGACTAACCCTAACACTACTCACTAATATTAACACTACTCACTAACACTACTCACTAACCCTAACACTACTCACTAACACTGCTCACTAACACTACTGACTAACACTAACACTAGCTTCACATAGCTTCCAGTCAGGCCATCAGGCTGCTGAACAAGGGCGTATAGCATATAACAATGTATATTTTATTACATTGATTCATATATACATATTGCTCTTTTTCTGTGCCGATATATTGCATTTTATAAATTGCATTTTTATTTTTGATATTTAACTTTATACAGTTTTTGTTGTTATTCTGTTTTTATTATATTTTATCTTATTTTTATAACTGCGGTCTGTCGTCAGGTTTTGCACATAAGATTTTCACTCACTGCTTTATACTTGTGTAAACTGTGAAGGATAAACTTGACTTGACACTACTCACTAACACTAACACTACTCACTAACACTAACACTACTCACTAACACTAACACTACTCATTAACACTAACACTACTCACTAAGACTACTCATTAACACTAACACTACTCACTAAGACTAACACTACGTGTTAGTGTACAGCACAAGTACAGTACAGCGAAAATAATTTGGAGAGTGCAGAGTGCAGAGTTGCAGTAAAGTGCATGTTAATATATAATTTGGCTGAGGCCCTCTGCAGTCAGGCGAAACCCCACAAAGTCGACGGCCGTCACGGAGAAGACACATTTCTCCTCGTTCAGGGTGAGGTTGTGTTTGGCCAGCACGCCGAGCACCCGGCACAGACGTTCGTCGTGGAGGGTAGGTGTTGAACCGTCCACGGTGATGCGTTGACTGGCTCTATGATGCCTGCCTGCTGCAGCTGCTGTAGCTCCTCAGACACTCCTTCGCAAAGGGCCAGGGGAATGTGGAGTAGGGGTTGGATAGTAATAATAATAATAATAAATTATATTTATAAGCGCACTTTTAATTTGCATGGGCAAAACTCAAAGTGCTACAGATTAAAAATGGTTTAAATAAAACAGAATAAAAGCAGCGACGTTTACGCCGGCATGGCAACCAGTGGGTTTTTTAAAAAATCTAGTGAAAGGTTATTCTAAAAATATGTGTTTTTAGACCTTTTTTTAAAACATCCACAGTCTGTGGTGTCCTCAGCTGGTTTGGAAGGGCATTCCACAGTCTGTGGTGTCCTCAGCTGGTTTGGGAGGGCATTCCACAGTCTGTGGTGTCCTCAGCTGGTTTGGGAGGGCATTCCACAGTCTGTGGTGTCCTCAGCTGGTTTGGGAGGGCGTTTCACAGTCTGTGGTGTCCTCAGCTGGTTTGGGAGGGCATTCCACAGTCTGTGGTGTCCTCAGCTGGTTTGGGAGGGCGTTCCACAGTCTGTGGTGTCCTCAGCTGGTTTGGGAGGGAGTTCCACAGTCTGTGGTGTCCTCAGCTGGTTTGGGAGGGCGTTCCACAGTCTGTGGTGTCCTCAGCTGGTTTGGGAGGGCGTTCCACAGTCTGTGGTGTCCTCAGCTGGTTTGGGAGGGCGTTCCACAGTCTGTGGTGTCCTCAGCTGGTTTGGGAGGGCGTTCCACAGTCTGTGGTGTCCTCAGCTGGTTTGGGAGGGCATTCCACAGTCTCGGAGCAGCGGAGCAGAAGGCTAGGTCTCCCATGGTTTTCAGTTTGGTCCTGGGGGGGAAGGAGGAGGATTGCCTTTTCAGAGCGTAGGGTCCTCGTGGAGGTTTGTGGGGTGAGAAGTTCTTTGATGTAAGAGGGAGCATTTCCATGAATGCACTGATAGGTGAAGAGGGTGATTTTGTAGTCAATCCGGGAGTGAGACCGGGAGCCAGTGCAATGATTTGAGTATGGGCGTGATGTGTTCATACTTCCGCACTCTCATCAGGATCCTAGCAGCGCTGTTCTGGATGTATTGCAGCTTCTGGATGTTCTTGGTAGGAATCCCAATGAGAAGTGCGTTACAGTAGTCTAGCCTGGAGGAGACAAAGGCGTGGACAAGCTTTTCAGCATCTGACAGACTGAGTGTGGGGCGGAGTTTAGCGATATTTCTGAGGTGGTAGAAGGGCTGTGGAAAGGATGTGGGCCTCAAAGGTCAGGTGAGGATCCATTTTAACACCCAGATTGGAGACAGTTGATGAGAGTGAAATGTTCTGACCGGAGAAGGTGATGCTGGTGATGGAGGATGAAAGGACCTGATGTGGAGTGCCAACTAGAATGGCTTCAGTCTTGGAGCTTTTTAATTTAAGGAAGTTGTGCTTCATCCACACCTTTATCTCCTCCAGGCATGTGGTTATGTGTGATGATGGCAGAGGTGCGGAGGGGGTTGGGTTTGTTCTGATGTAGAGCTGTGTGTCATCAGCATAGCAATGGAAAGATATTCCATGCCGGCTGATGAAACGACCAAGGGGGGCCATGTATATGGTGAAAAGGGTGGGGCCGAGGACTGATCCTTGAGGGACACCACAGAGGGACACCACAGTTCACAGAGTGTGTTTGTGATTTTGCCGCTCCCAAGGTGACGTGCTCAGTCCTCCCGGTGAGATGTGAGGTGAACCAGTTTAGGGCAGAGTCAGAGAGTCCAATTGTCGAGCGAAGACGATGGAGTAGAATGTCATGGTCGACGGTGTCAAATGCTGCAGTTAGATCCAGGAGGATGAGGAGGGATGGAGATCCGGTGTCAGCTGTCATCAGCAGGTCATTGGTCACCCTGACTAAGGCAGTTTCTGTACTGTGGCCCTGGCGGAAACCAGACTGGAATTTTCCAAAGAGGTTATTGTGTTTGAGATGTTCGTGAATCTGAATGGCAATTACTTTCTCAAGCACCTTTGATAGAAATGGCAGGTTGGAGATGGGTCTGTAATTAGCAAGGACTTCAGGGTCTGGCTTTTTAAGAGTGGTTTGATGACAGCAGCTTTTAATGGGGATGGAACATGACCAGAATGGATGGAGTGGTTTATCACTGAAGTGATCAGGGGACTTATGGCACCAATGTTAGATTTGACCAGGGCTGTGGGAAAGGGGTCCAGAGCACAGGTGGAGGGTTTCATCTTTTTGATGATGGCCTCAACTTCATGCTGCGAGATGTCAGTGAAGCAGCAAAGAGGCTGGGTAGGTCCGGGCTGGGGGTTGACGGTCAGGACTGGGAGAGCAGCGGAGTTTGAGAGGAGAGAGCGGATGGTCTCTACTTTTTTCCTAAAAAATGTGATAAAATTATCACACTGCTCCTCTGTGGTGTCTTTGTGTAAGGGAGTCTGAGGAGATGATTTATGGTGGAAAAGAGTTGCTTGGAGTTGCCAGGTCTATTGTTGATGATAGTGGAGTAGAATGTTGACCGTGTGTCTCTGAGGGACTTTGCATACGCCTTTTGGTGGCCCGGTATGCCTGTCTGTGAACAGTGAGTCCAGAAACCTTGAGGCGCCGCTCGAGGACACGCCCCGCTGTCTTCATTTTCCGCAGCTCGCAGGTGTACCAGGGGGCTAAGCATGTGAAAGTGACTGTTCTGGTTTTGACAGGGGCGTGGAGATCCAGGAGATTACGCAGAGATTTATTATAAAAGTCCACAGATTCATTGTCATGGTGTCGGGGTTGATGTTTTTCAGATTTCTGAAATGGATTTGACGCTTGGGTTTGGTGTGGGGTAGCAGGAGCAGCAGCTCCATTGAGATGGCCTTGTGATCCGACACACCTAGATCGTACACTGATAGTTTACTAATGGGGGCAGAGTTTGTGATGACAAGGTCCAGTGTGTGTCCCCTAGTGTGTGTGGGGACATCAACATGTTAGGTTGAGGCAGTCCAGAAGGTGTAGGAACTCGGCTGCATAGTGACAGGAGGGGGTGTCAACGTGAACATTTATGTCTCCTAGTATTATAATGTTGGCAGAGGTAGCGCAGAGTGTAGTGAGAAGGTTGTGCATCTCTGGGATGAAAGCTGAGTTGGGTTTGGGTGGCCGGTAGATGAGAAGTAATGTCAGTGGGAGGGGGGGGGGTTTACATTCAAATGAGGATAGCACAGGCAGAGGCAGGGGGGACAGTTCCAGTGCATTTCTATGTATTATTGCTAAGCCGCCACCACAAGCAGTGCTGCAAGCTTTTTCCAGGTAGCTGTAGCCAGGGGGACAGACTTCATTTAGGGCAGAGTAAACCTCAGGCTGTTGCCACGTTTCCGTGAGGCACATAAAGTCTATTCCCTTGTCCATGATATGGTCTTGTATGAATGATGATTTGTTTGTAAGGTATTGTGCATTAAACTGTTCTATTTTGACTGTGGATGAAATGGTGGATTTCTGTAGGGTCCGGAGTAAACTGGAATCCACTCCACGTATTCCGTACAACTCAGTGTGTAGCAGTCTCACGGTGTTTCCCGTGCTGTTTACACCGAGAGCGGGCATACAGGCGGGCATGGTTGGTGGTAAACAAACTTTCTACGAGAGCCTCTGTAGTAGTCCAAGGTGTTTGATGGCTGAGATGCACGTTGGAGTTGTGTGATTGTTGAGACTCAGCAGTTGCGGGATGGAATACTTTGACAACATGCCGGTGGCCGCAGGTTCTCGTCTGGAGCTGCTATGGATGGTGATCCATAGCATGGCAGGAGGAGAAGAAGCTGGGAGAAACGGTCTGTGTCAAAGCAGCAGGTTATCCGGCAGCTAGTTAGCCAGCTAGCATTTGCCGTCCGGGAGCAGCCGATAGCAGCGGAAGGTGAGCAACAGGTATCCAAAACACATTAGTTGTTGAAGTTGTTGAAGGGTAATACAAATACAAAAGAAAAACAAAACAAAACCAAAACTACAGCTAGAAGGAGAAGCGGCGAACAAGCAGCGCCAGCGTCCTCTCCCGGACGTGATGTCGTCGTGGATGACTGGCCGCAGATCATGTTTGAGGAGGGGCTGGTGGTTGAAATCCGAGAGGTAGCCGAGTCCAGAGAACAGGGAGGGCCATCGTTGTTTCCATGGCGTGGAAACTTGGAGAATAGCTGATCCGGCACCATCCAGGAGTGTGAAGCCCAGGCCTGAGAACAAATCCAGAACCATAAGGTCCGCACCATTGCGTGACACTTGGAAAGTGAATGAGGGGAGAGTCTTGGGGCCATAGCGTATGGTGGTATCCATCAGCGGGCCCATCAGCTCGATTTTAGAGTTACCATAACCAGGTAACACTGCAGATGGCGTGGCGAGTCTCACATGGGGAAAAAAACGTTGCACTGTTGAAAAAATTTGCAGGGACACAGCAGCCCCTGTGTCCAGCAACAATGGCAGGCTCACACCATCCAACTCTACTGTGCAGGTCTTGAACAGCATTGGTGTGGCCCTCACAGAATGGATAGAGTGAATGGTGGTAGGTGAGGTGCGCTGAGATGACGGTGGCCTTTGTGAAGTAGCTGGGGCAGAGCGGCAGACCCTAGCAAAATGGTTTTGTCTCCCACAGCGCTGGCATGTCTGTCTTCTGGCAGGACAGTTCTGGGCCCTAGTAGCGTGTGATGAGGAGCCGCAATTACCACAGCTCTGGCGTGTGGTTGTGCGCTGGCGCCCCACTAGGTGGACGTCAGTCCTCATGAAGGGCTTGGTGACCGTGAAGGATGTGTTACTTGCTGCACAGCGAGCCCGGGCTGAGAGGGGGCATGGCCAGCTAGCTGTAATGCGAATCCCGCAGCCGACTCGACTTTGAATGCTATTTCCACAGCCTTGGTGAGGGTTAGATCGTCAGAAGCCGTTATCTTATGTCTTTCTCTTACTTTGGGGTCGTTTGTATGCTCTGCCAGCTGATCTCTTATCATTTCGTCCTGTAGCTCGCCGAATTTGCATATGCTAGCCAAACCCCGCAAATGGGCGATGTATTGGTGAACTGACTCACCTGCTCTCTGTTTGCACTGGCGAAACAATATCCTTTGTAGAATCACATTTTGCGGGGCAGCAAAATGTCCGGACAGTAACCTCACACAATCCGCGTAGGCAGCGGCGTCTCCGAGGCTCTTTCAAATCCACTGACCCTCGATGCCGAGACAGTGTATCAGCATGGCTCGTTTACGTGCATAAGCCAGTGTGTCCACATTGAGGACCATAATGTATGTCTCGAATGCCTCATGCCAGCGAGTCCACGGAACGGGAGGCTTGCCGGGCAGTGCGAGGAAAGAGGAACAGCTTTACAACAACATGTCGCAACACAGGTATATCGTAAAGCCACCACAGTTCCATAGTGCGCTAGAAGGTATACTGGCTCGAGCTCGAGCGTAGTGCTACGTTGGGTTTTTTACGTATGTTTTTTACGTCAAAATGGCAACAGGATGATGTTGTTGCGGAATTGTTGTTCGTACCCTTTTCAAGACGACCATTCAGTGAAAAGATGGACATTATAAAAAAGTTTTAACGATCCCCGTCACCATTGCATCTGCGGGAAGGACATTTTAATATTATAAAAACATATGGAGGAACAGAACAGGACAATCCCGACTCACTGCATTAGCTTCCATAGCTATTGAAAGGCAACTTCTTTTGGATCTGAAAAGCAGTGATCAGCTTTATGACCGGGTTATCGATCCATCCAGAAGGACAGGAGAATGGATTTAGTCTTTAAGTGAACCATTGAACCAGTGAATCATTGGTGTGAGACTCATTTGTCTTTTCTGGTTTTGTCTCAGTGTTGCGTCTCGTTGAGCTGGTTGTTGCATGTTTCCACACACTTGTTGACTGATTAGTTAATGGCTGTCTTGAGTTTGTTAAGCATTGTTGTGCATTTCAATTGAGAGTTTTGAATTGATCTTTCTTTGCATCGCTTAACGTGAAAAGACTTAACGTAACTAAGAGTTACAAAACCGCGATCAATAATCACCAAATTTATCTGGCATATGTGTTGAAAAAGAGGACAAATATATAAATGTACTCACTTACTAATACTCACTACTACTCACTTACACTAACACTACTCACTTACACTAACGCTAACTACTCACTTTCACTAACACACTCACTAACTCTAACACTAACTCTACTCACTAACAATAACACTCACTTACACTACTCACTTACACTACTCACTAACACTTACACTAACACCACTCACTAACACTAACACTACTTACTAAGGGCTCAGTCACACATCCTCTATTTTTACTGCCGTCCTTGATAGGACCATTCCCGATTAAAATTGGTCAAAAGTCGGATCAAGATCCTGTGATTCGTGGCGGGAAATTCATAAATTTGTAAAAACATCACAACAACAATCAGATCTTGTTCAGGAAGTGTCCCGATTCAGCGTTTCCAGCCAAATTCATCCCGATTCTCCCGTTCTCAATCCGAATCTGATCTGATTTGTATCTTCTTCATAGTAACAAACTTAAAATAACCTTAAATCTCTCCACCAGTTTGGGAAAATCCTTGGCTGCATTCCACTCTGACTGCTGGCCAACGGAACCTATACGTGTGTGTGTGTGTGTGTGTGTGTGTGTGTGTGTGTGTGTGTGTGTGTGTGTGTGTGTGTGTGTGTGTGTGTGTGTGTGTGTGTGTGTGTGTGTGTGTGCGCGCAATGGATTGTGCCCACGCAGTGGAGATCATGGCATTGAAGTGATTCTCCATGTATCCACACAGTGATTCTAACAACACATTTAAAATCCAATAACGCATTTAACGTTCATCTCCCGCAGCACAGTGCATGGATCCCTTAGGGGGCGTTTCATGGTCAAATGTCTCCAAATCATGCCCGTTCATCACAACAGCGTCCCGATCCACAGGACAGCGTCCCGATCCATAGGACATTGTGAGGATTTTGATCCGATAAAGCATAATCTGTCACGACATAGTCACGATTGTAATCCGACTAGACAAAATCGGCTGAGTTTTCCGAATGTTATCGAATGTTACGGGACGCATTAAACTGTCGGGAGTGCTTGGCCGACCTCTCGGGGTTACGAACGTATACCACTACGTTCAGACAATGATAGGACATTCCAGATCATTGAGGATACTTTTTCACTTTTCGTGTCGTAGCTCTGTCGGGTCTCAAATGTGTGACTGAGCCTTAAGACTAACACTACTCACTAACTCTTACACTAACACTACTCACTTACACTAATGCTAACACTACTCACTTACACTAATGCTAACACTACTCACTAACTCTTACACTAACACTACTCACTAACTCTTACACTAACACTACTCACTAACACTACTCACTTACACTAACGCTAACACTACTCACTTACAATGACGCTGACACTACTCACTAACTCTAACACGAACACTACTCACTAACAGTAACACTACTCACTTACACTAACACTTACACTACTCACTACTTCAAGAACTACTCACTTACACAAACGCTAACACTAATCACTTACAATAACACTAGTAACTAACTCTAACACTAACAATACTCAATTACACTTCTCACTAACACTACTTACTCACACTACTCACTTACACTAATGCTAACACTACTCACTAACAATAACACTACTCACTAACTCTAACACCAACACTACTCACTTACACTAACACTAACACTACTCACTAACAATAACACTACTCACTAACTAACACTAACACTACTCACTCAATCACTAACACTACTCACTTTCTCTACTCACCAACACTAACACTAACGCGAACACTACTTACTAACACAAACATTACTCACTAACACTACTCATTAACACTAATCACTAACAATAACACTGCTCACTTACACTAACACTAATCACTAACTCTAACACTAAGATCACTCATTTACAGTAACACTACTCACTTACACTAACGCTAACACTACTCACTTACACTTATACTACTCATACTGTTTGTGTGTGTGTGTGTGTGTAAAGTGTTAATTAACACACTGCATTTGCAGCTTACGTTTAAACCGCAGCTTGAGTTTAAACCTCATTTAAGTATGAAATTAGGTTTTTAACATCAATTTCATTGTACCCAAAGTTTTTATTTTAAAATTAATAATAAGAAAAAAACTGGAAAACCCGAAAGACTTTATTTTCCATCATGGTGCAACTAAAAGATTGTGGTTATTTGGTGCCACATAACAGCAGTGTAATCCCCTTCACCTGCACCAAGTACTGCCAACATCCAAACATCAGTATGACGCATGGAATCAAATTCCCCAAAAATACAAGGGCTTTTAAACTAAAAGCAGGGTGGCACAGGGATGAACACAGATGCACACACTCGACACTCGCTCCGGAGGAGAGCCAGTTGCCATGGCGACGGCCCGGGAAGCAAAAGTTGAAAGAGGCTTGCCCTCGATCGGCTTGACCTTGCTGCGGGCCCAGGTGTTCACACTGGTGATCCCAGTAAAGCTCCCCAGTATAACCCTGAGAGCATCTATAATGGGGAGGGAGACGCATTGGTCTTTAGCTCTCTATCCTCCGCTCGCAAACGATGCGACCGGCTCTACGAGGTTGTGCCGTGATGTGTGTTTTTGGGACAGAAAGAAGGTCACCATCGTGCCCTCATCTTGAGCACGGCGAACGAGAGGAATTACGCTGTCCCGCTCCCCTCCAAATCCCCTGTGGTGACGCAGGCAGAACAGGGCTTTTCTGTACTTAAGACCTCGTCGGAAGAGGCCAGGCCTCGTGACACCCGAGACTTTGATCATCTCTTTCTGGGTCAACTCAACTGGCTGGATCACAGCTTCAGGAGACACCATAGGTGTTCAGTAGCAAGTAAGATTTGCACAGACAAACTGCAATGTGTCTTCCTCGAGGGCTTGTGATGTAATGGGGTTGTGTTGTTCATTTGTGTTTGGATAATGACTTTCCCTTTCCCGTCCCCTGTGGCATCCTCCTCAGTGGATAATGCAGTTATGAATAATGAAGATAAGTCAATGTCATTCTTATTTCTGTTCTGGAGCAACAGAATGAATATCCATTATTAACCAAACAACCTTCTTATCCACTGTCTTGTAAAAAACAAAGTGACTTTGTAAACCGCAAACATGTTTATTTGTCGATTAGGATATCCAATGCAGCGTGGGGTTTGGTTTGGTCAGGTTTGTGCCAATCTGCCGCCTCCCAGTGGACAGTCAGGGGATCTGACTGAGACACTAAGAAATCACAGAAACAAACAGACTTCAAGCTTTCATTCCGTCGTTTGATACTTTTTACTACTAAATAACCACTATCAGCTTGAACATTAGGAGAGCATTCATTCGGAAAGTTAAATGTAACACGCATTACTTCAATGTGCTATTTTGTAATAATAGGATAGGATTACAATTACTGAGAGATTTCATTTCATTAGAATGTTTAAAACGGTGTTCTGTGTTAGTTTTGCATGTACACCAAAAGGCCATGTACATTTCACCAGCATCTCACTCACAATCTTCACTCACTTCCATGCATTGAAGTGAGTTAACTTTATACAGTTTGTACTTTTTGATTTTTACTTCTTTTTTTATTCTATTATTTTTATATTTATATTTTATTTTTATAACTGCTGTCTGTCGTCGGGTTTTGCACATAAGATTTTCACCCATTGCTTATACTTGTATAACTTTGATGTGACAATAAACTTGACTTGACTTGATCTGTAGGACCAGATGTCAGATGAAGGCCACGTCCATCATAAAGGACTTCAACCCCCCTGGGCTCCATCTCTTCTCCCCCTACCGTCTGGTCGACGGTTGCGCAGCATCCGTACAGCAAGGGCTACCAGGTTTAAGGATAATATTTATCCACAGGCAGTGACCTACTGAACTACTAGGAGATTCAAGATTCAAGATAACTTTATTTATCCCGAGGGAAATTAAGGTGCAACAGTTGAAACAGGGGGAATAAATGCACACAAAATATACTAATACCTAAAGCTAAAAACTAAATAACAACAAACTAAACTAAGCTAAACTAGTATAAACAAAATATAACTAAATTAACTCTAAATGAAATCTAAATGTATTGATAGATGAATTGCACAATTTACAGTATTATTACAGTAATACGTAGGTATATACAATACACAACAATACGTATAGTGCAAATTGGCAGTAATAAAATACTAATAAATAACTCAAATATATAACAACAGTGAAAGGATTTACAGTGCGTTGGCCAAAATAATAATAACAGTGCGTTGACCTCAGGTCACTGAGTCTCCACTGTCCCTCTCACGACCCGAGGTAGATGAATTAAAGAGTCTGATGGCCACAGGAAGAAAGGACTTCCTGTGGCGTTCTGTGGTACACCTGGGTGGAATGAGTCTGTTGCTGAAGGTGCTTCTGTATGAGGTCAGCACCTGATGGAGAGGGTGAGAGTTGTTGTCAAGGATACTACACAGCTTGCGCAGCATCCTCCTCTCACACCACCAACAAGGAGTCCAGCTGGACCCCCAAGACAGCGCCAGCCTTCCTGACCATCCTGCTGATCTTGTTGGCGTCTGCTGACCTCAACCTGCTTCCCCAGCACACGACACCGGAGAAGATGGCACTGGCTACCACCGACTGGTAGAACATCTTCAGCATCGTGTTACAAACGTTGAAGGACCGGAGCCTCCGCAAGGAAGTAGAGACGGCTCTGGCCCTTCTTGTACACAGCCTCAGAGTTCTTGGCCCAGACCAGTTTGTTGTCCAGATGAACTCCCAGGTATTTATATTCCTGAACAACTTCAGCGGACACACCCTTGATGGAAATGGGTGTGGGGGTAGATTTCCTCCTGCGGAAGTCCACCACCATCTCCTTCGTCTTGTCTGTGTTGAGCTGCATGTGGTTCAGCTCACACCACTCAACGAAGGAGTCCACGACGCCCCTGTACTCCTCATCGTTTCCCTCGCTGACACTTCTGCAGATGGCAGGACTCTGAGTTGAACTGGAAGTCTGAGGTGTATAGGGTGAACAGGAATGGGGAAAGAACCGTTCCCTGTGGAGCACCAGTGCTGCTGACCACAGTGTCAGACACACAGTCCTGCAGTCTGACAAACTATGGACGACCCGTCAAATAGTCTGTAATCCAGGAAACCAGGGAAGAGTCCACCTTCATCGCCGTCAGCTTACTCCCCAGCAGGGCAGGCCGGATGGTGTTGAACGCACTGGAGAAGTCAAAAAACATCATTCTCACAGTGCTCCCGGGTCTGTCCAAGTGGGCGTAGGCACGATGAAGCAGGGAGATGATGGGTGGGGAGTGGCAGCACCTCCATGAGTGCTGCCACTTTCCCTTTCATAACATTGTCATTAACATTACACCTACATGCTTTGCTGGACTCATCACAGTTACTGCACTGTACTCATGATGCTGCTGCACTACTGGCACTTTAAATGCTTTTAAGATTATTGTAAAAAAACTAAAAAACATTTACATATCATTTAAGTCACTTTGCTGCTCTTTTTTTGTTTATGTTTATTGTATATATTATTTTTATTTTGATGGTGTTGTTTTGGAGATTTATACTGTGGGAGGGAATGGGAGTAAGCATTCCTATGTACTTGTACTACAAATGGCAAATAAAAATCTTGTATCTTGTAAGCATGTATCCTCACATCTAGCAGACAAGTGTATAGTGGGAGAGGGACAAGACCCCCCACCCCTTGTCTCTTTCAACATCCATCTCTATGTCCAAAGGAGAGATGGCCCCCAAAAGAAGGAAACCAGCGTCACCATGGCAACCTGTTGCCATACCAGAGTTGCTCACGCAGCCTTCTACCACGTTCTCAGCCAACACGCTTCGAGGTCCACCACACCCCTCACCCATAGACTCCTCCCCCCCAGACTCCACCCCACCCCTCCCCCTAGACTCTAACGGAAGAAGAAAATAGCCAAAACGCGCCGAGAGAACAGAAGTGACAGCTGCTCTCCACCCCCCCCCCACCGGTTATGTAAACACCAGAAGGGCCGATGCTGTGACACCGGGCAACCAACCACCCACCCACCCACCCACCCACACACACACACAGCGTTTTGCACGTGGTATGAAGCTAACGCACAGCGTTAGCAAGTTCGAGAGGCCTTGTTGAACTAAATTGTGCAACCCACGCAAGCAGTGCTTAATCACACGAGTCTAACCTTAAACTGAACACATACGCAACAATTAGGAGAAAGACAACCGACTAACAAACAAATTAACAACTCACGCCTACACAAAGGCCCCCTCGATATTAGCAAAATGTACAATCGGAAAAAAAGAATAAAGCTAAATGTGGCTCTACAAATAATACACAACAAGGTTAGTGAAAACAGAATACCAAAAAAACGACATAAAATACCTAAAAGCTTGAACGATACAAAGAGCCGAATGCCCCCGCGGGATCATAAGGGGACACGGTGAAGCTCTCACACGGCGAGCATCGACGTGAGTCACAGACATTAGGTGGGCCGAGTGGTGCTCTGCTCTAGTGGCCCTCAGGGGTCCCTCAGGGGTCCCTCAGTGGGCCCTCAAGGGTCCCTCAGTGGGTCCCTCAGGGGTCCCTCAGAGGGCCACACATGGTCCTGAGACCCCACCACTCACCATGCTGCTCCAGCCCACTGAGCGGAGGAGGAGATACAGCACTCTGCTGGCCTTTCTAATATCAAGAACCATTGGTTTGATTTGTCTTTGTTTACAAACACTGGATCAACCCACCAATGTCATGAATATGACACATACCTCATACTTCTATACTGGAGGACCTGGACTCATAACCGTTACTGCAGTGTTCTGTATTCATGATGCCGCTTTCACCACGGAGCTGCACTACCGACACCCACCACACGGATCCATCAGTCCCTTTCTTATTGTTATTGTGTATAGTATTGTTATGGTATAGTGTTCTTTATCGTAAAGTATATAGTAGATAGTATTTAGTGTTATTTAAAGTATTGTAGGAAATGAATACTGTGGTAGTTAATTGGTGGTTCTATTGTACTTCTATTGCAAAAATAAAAAAGTCTTGAATGTTAAATAAATCAAAGGACTGGACATGAAACAAAACTACAGGTGTGTGTGTGTTGTACCCCTGTGTTACCGGAAAGTTTCTGGAGAAGTTTCTAGCAGAGCAGAAATGTAGGTCATGTGATAAACAAACATGAATACAGACAACACCATCACTACCATTAATTCATGTGTTCATTCAACCTGAAGATGAAGAGATGAAGTCTCGTCGCATTGACACAAAACATTTCAATGTTTGAGTTTACGATGGGAAACATTCTATAAAACTACAGCGTAACTAACGATCAAACACACGCACACATACCCTTAAGTGCTATCCTCTGACCTACCTGCTCTCTTACGCTTCTGCTTGGGCTGGAGGGAGAAGATGACCATCAGAGCTCCCATTATGCTCTCTCTCTCTCTCTCTTTCTCTCTCTCTCTAGTTGTTCTCTCCTCCCCCGGTGATCTGATAGTCCTCTCAAAATGTCTGCCAAGCCTCGTCTCCCTCAGCGGCTCGACGGTTTGGGAAGTGGGTAAAAAAATAAAATATAACAGCGACGGTGGTGTGGGAACAGAAAGCGGTAAACAAACCCAAAAACTACAAAAAGCTAATGAAAAGAAGTGCTGGTGGAGCAGCTCGTTGCTCTTTGGAGGATGAGATCTCTGTGTGGTGGAGGAGGAGGTGGTGGTGGTGCCGACTGGGTGGAGGTTGGACAGGCTGACTGCAGCAGACTCTCAATCTGTTCTCCCTCCCCTTCTGGTCTCTCTCTCCCTCCCCTTCTGGTCTCTCTCTCTCCCTCCCCTTCTGGTCTCTCTCTCTCTCTGGAGTGTTGTGAGGCTGTGAGCCGATCTGGGTTCTCCACCGATTGCTTTGCACCAGCGGACCTTGAGCACTCAGACAAAGAGAGAAGGCGGCACCTGAAACAGCCTCTGCTCTTCATCCATCTCTTTTTTTACTAAAGATTAGTACGATTCACAAAGCAAAAACGAGGGAGAGAGGGGGAGAAAGAGACAGAGAGAGGCAATATATATATATATATATATATCTCCACTGGCTGCATTTATAGTCCAGAGCCCCGCTGGGACGAGGAGAACAGTTCTAATTTAGTGGACATTATAAGAACACATCCCCACGGCCAGCAGGCCGCTTCCCTCCCTCGCCACCCCGTGAAAGAAAGAGCAGCAAAAAGTGTCCAATTCAGGGATATAAATAAATATGTGCAGAGCGGGCGAGGAAGGAAGAGGAAGGAGAGAACCACAGGGGGCGCTGTCCTCAAGTCTCTGTGGTCATGAAACGGTGCCAAGGGACGGGAAGAGGGCTGTCCCCTCGGAGGACGCCCCTCAAACACTTGAGGGGACCCCCCCCCAACACTTGTAGCTGCTTGAGCTACAGACTCAAGGAGAGAGAAGAAGAAGAGAGAAGAAGAAACAAAGCCCTCAGAGAGCAGAAGATGGATGTGGCTGGTGGGTGTCAGAGGGGAACACATTACGAAGCAGCTCCACAAAGACCGCCGTCCTCCATGAGACGCCCACGCCACGGCTGCCTCACTCAGGAGAGCAGAACACACACAGGGCTGTTCTTTTTTACAACCTAATCAAAACCCCTGAACAAAACCCTCTCTCTCTCTCTCTCTCTCTCTCTCTCTCTCTCTCTCTCTCTCTCTCTCTCTCTCTCTCTCTCTCTCTCTCTCTCTCTCTCTCTCTCTCTCTCTCTCTCTCTCTCTCTCTCTCTCCTCTCTCTCTCTCTCTCTCTCGACGCCTTTTGATGGTGAGCACAGGGAACAGCCAATTGCCTCTCATTAAGTAGCATTTTTCTCCCTGTTCTATTTGACCGTCTTCCCGTCGCTGCTGTACTCCTAACATTAACATGACATCATGGGCTGAATATGCCGAAAGATCTCCATAATGACACAATTAAAAGTCAACCCTTAACTGCAGGTTTTACCAAGGAAAACTGCATTAAAAATAGAATGTGTGTGAGTTTGTGTGCGTGCCAGACTGAGTTTACTTCCTGACTTACTAGAATTCATTTTCTTTTTCTAAGAAAAAGAAACAAAAACACATTCTGTGTATGCGTGAGTGTGTATTTGTGTGCTTGTTGATTAGCTTATAAGTGTGCCTGCTTGTGTGCATATAAGCGTGTGTGTGTGTGTGTGTGTATGGATATTAGTGTGTGTGCATGGATGGGTGCGTGTGTGCATATAAGCGTGTGTGTATAAGTGTGTGTGTGGATATAAGTGTGTGTGTGGATATAAGTGTGTGTGTGTGTGTGTGTGTGTGTGTGGATATAAGTGTGTGTGCGTTGAAACAGCCCGCTGCCGTACTCAGGATTTCTACTTGGATTTCCCGGAGTCCGGGAGTCTACTCGGAGTTCGGCTGCTTGCGGATGCAGTCGGGAACGCAACTCATTCCAAAACCATCCACCATGTAGAGCCAGGAGGCCTCGAGGAGCCCGAGTGCCGTGTCTGGAACATTGGTCATTTTGTATAAATATCATGAATCAAATATGCATTATTCATTGATTGGCTTGTGCTGTAGGTATGTTTCAAGAGCGATTATTTGAGAGTCATTTGTTGGGGAAAGGCATAGCTATCCTTCAGTTTTGCTCTGGGAGGAACTAAATGAAAAAGGTTTATATATTAATGTTTTTCTCCTTCCTTGGATGAGGATATTTTTTATTTTTGTGAGGTTGCACCTGCCTGCAAATTAGTCTGAGGCAACAGTAGGCAATTAACCAGGGATTAGGCCCGCCCGCCATTACCTCAATTGTGGTACACCTACCGATCTCCCCCTTATGTCCCCCATCAATCTCCCTATATGCCCGTTTCCCTACCTTCCCCCATATCACTTATCCCCCCCCCCCCTCCATCGCTTTACCTCCCTCCCTTACCCTTATCCTTATGTCCCTCCCTCCCTAAATCCTGTCCCAACCTTAAATGCCTTATAATATTGTTCACCGGGTGGCAGTCGAGCACAACATTGAGCAGCACAATCCATCCCACTCGTACTCCCCTGAGTCACTGGAGCCGGTTAACATTACATCATGGTATTCCCAGAGGGGCTGAAGCACCAACCAGAACGCCGTCCAGAGCGCTGGCAGCCGCTGACGCTCCAGTAAAGAGAGCAGACATCGTACCAGTGGAACTAATGGCGGCAACTGAGGGCCTATTGGTTGATAAATACCAACAGTCTCTTTATTAATTTGTGTCACATCAGTCATTTATCTCTCTTCAGGCGTCCACGGTTCTTTGTTTGTGTTTGGTCACATTCTGTGAAACGTCAGAAAGCGGATGATAAAAAAAATGACCATATATATGGTCCAGCCTATTTCGATTTGTATTCAAGCTTTAATGGGGATAACATGTTGAATTTACACACATTTAGATCCCAATATGCTCCAATACGATCCCAGACGTATCTTTGATGTATTGCCATTTGCAACAAGTACAATTAGATGTATACTCCCCATTCCACTCATATACACTCATATGTAAAGGTGGTTTTATAGATTGTGTTGATTTGCTTCAAATTACATTTCCTAAGTTCCTACCAAACCAACTGGCCTGTGCTTCAATATGATGGGCAATTAGTGTGGTTAAAAAGAAGAACTGCACCGACATGATTTGGCCAGCAGAGGGAGCTGCTGTGCCTTCAATAGAACCAAACCACAACTATTTGAACCAGCCGGTCCAATGTTCTATGCAGCATGTATTAGAACGAATGTGCTTGATGCAGATTAACAACCCTGTTGATAGAAAATGCACCCCGCAAAATGCAGCAGCCTATTGCATAATATATTGATACAGAGCTCCCAAGGAAAACCAACAACCTCAAAATCGACAGTTAATACACACATCGACACAAATTCTAGAGTGGCTACATGACTCTCCTTTCCTGCTGTGAAATGTCCAGATCCAGTGAGCAAGTTCACACACACTCATACACACCGTGTTTCCACCAAGGCATTTTGAGGGCTAGTTTGGAACTGGTGCCTAATCTCGGAAGAGTTCTTTGCGTTTCCACCGCGAAAGAACCGGTTGTTGGCCCGGAAAACTGGTTCCAGAGCGGCCCCAAATCGAAGCTGGGCTAGCCCAGCGAGAACCGCAACGTCAGGGGCTAGGGGCGGGGCTTATCGTGACCAACAGACCAACTCAAAATTTGTGACCGCCATTTTTTTAATCACTAAAACAATCGCTATAGAACTGAAGGCGAAGTAGAAGTGATCTGTGGAGGAAACAAGCGGCCTCCTTCATGGTGGTCCTCCTTCATGGTGGTCCTCCTTCATGGTGGTCCTCCTTCATGGTGGTCCTCCTTCATGGTGGTCCTCCTTCATGGTGGTCCTCCTTCATGGTGGTCCTCCTTCATGGTGGTCCTCCTTCATGGTGGTCCTCCTTCATGGTGGTCTTTTCTCTTGTTTTAGTTTATGGAGTCATGTTTTAATGTACTTTTCTCTTTTTTTTTGGTTGTTTATGGAGTTGTCTGCCCTCGACAATGCCGATGCGGAGCTACCGCCCCCACTGGGCTGCAGCTCGCCCAGGATCCCAGGAGCCCCTCAGAGCCCAGGATCCCAGGAGCCCCTCAGAGCCCAGGAGCCGTCTCGGAGCCCAGGAGCCCCTCAGAGCCCAGGATCCCAGGAGCCCCTCAGAGCCCAGGAGCCCAGGAGCCCCTCAGAGCCCAGGAGCCGTCTCGGAGCCCAGGAGCCCCTCAGAGCCCAGGATCCCAGGAGCCCAGGAGCCCCTCAGAGCCCAGGAGCCGTCTCAGAGCCCAGGAGCCCCTCAGAGCCCAGGATCCCAGGAGCCCCTCAGAGCCCAGGAGCCCCTCAGAGCCCAGGAGCCGTCTCGGAGCCCAGGAGCCCCTCAGAGCCCAGGATCCCTCCCAGGAGCCCCTCAGAGCCCAGGAGCCCAGGAGCCCCTCAGAGCCCAGGAGCCGTCTCGGAGCCCAGGAGCCCCTCAGAGCCCAGGATCCCAGGAGCCCCTCAGAGCCCAGGAGCCCCTCAGAGCCCAGGATCCCAGGAGCCCCTCAGAGCCCAGGAGCCCCTCAGAGCCCAGGAGCCGTCTCGGAGCCCAGGAGCCCCTCAGAGCCCAGGAGCCCCTCAGAGCCCAGGAGCCGTCTCGGAGCCCAGGAGCCCCTCAGAGCCCAGGAGCCGTCTCGGAGCCCAGGAGCCCCTCAGAGCCCAGGAGCCGTCTCGGAGCCTGCTTTATTGACATTGACTTATTGCACTGCACTCTACACTTTTACATTTTGTGATTATTGTATATTGTGTATTTAATGTTTTTTTTAATAAAACAAATTTCTAAATATAAATATCTGCTTCATTATGCTTTACCAACCGAGAAACATAATACAAGATGATTGTAGAAGAACATTTTTGAAGAAGAAAAGGCCAATGGTCCCTTATGTTGAAGTACTCATTAATACAGCTCTAACGTCAAGTCCATTTGATTTGTATAGCCCTTAATCACAGTTAGTTTCAAAGGACTTCAACGTAAACGCGTCCATAGCACTAAAGACGAGCAGCTCAACGCGTTGTACCAGCCATGTTTATATTCCAATGGAGCCTCAAAGCCAGGAGACTTTGACATACATCATGTAGTCCGCCACTGTTGTGGAAGTTGCGCTAGCGTTATTGGGAAAGCAGAGACGTTAACAGTGACGTAATGACGTGGCTCTCTCGGTGAAAAAGTCGGTGGAAATGCAAACTGGTTCTTAGGCGGTTCGCCAGTTGAACCAACTGCGAACCGGCTCTAGCACCAGCCCAGAGCTAGAAGTAGGTTCACGTTGGTGGAAACGAGGCAACACACACAATCAAAGCAAATCAGCGCTTATATTCACACGGAAACGCAATGAAATAAAAAGTACTGGTAGGAAGGAACAGTCCACTGAACGCAGTTCATTAGAAAGAGCTGCTACTGAACACATTTCAACAGGGTATCGAAGCAAGCTGAAGTAGTACCAAGGGTCAAAGTACTGGATGTTTGGGTGTGTCCGCCTGCGATATCCACAGTGTTGCAAATTCACTGCTAGCTCCTCCACACAAACGAGACGCCCAACCAGCTTCTCATGAATTCAATGAAACGTCCTATGTAGGGCGGCAGTCTAGCTCAGGAGGTAGAGCGGTCGCCTCACAACCGGAAGGTTGCTGGTTTGATCCCCGGCTCCTCCTAGCAAAAACTGTCGAGGTGTCCTTGAGGAAGACCCTAACCCTAACTGCTCCCCGGGCGCTGTATGAATAGCTGCCCACTGCTCCTAATACTAGGATGGGTTAAATGCAGAGAACACGTTTCACTGTATGTCTTCATGTATGTGACCAATAAAGAGGATTCAATCCTCACGATTTGTTGTTTGTATGTATCCAAGGGTTAGGAGGACAGGGTTAGGTTAAAGAGACACTTCCCAGATGCAGTGTGCATTTAAATCTGCAGAACATTCGACACGTCCCCCACAAAGCCGCTGTTAGGTCAAGACGTAGCGAAATTAATTGATAAGGTTAAATAACAGCATAGAAGTAATATAACACGCTTTAATTAAGATAACAAGATACAGACCAAGAGAGGCTCTTGGTGAAGTGGTGAAGTGTGGTCTTGGTGAAGTGGTGACGTGTGGGGACGCAGTAAGATATCGCGTAGCTTGGCACAAAATACGCCTGTTTATTTTGTACTCGGCTGTTATGTTTGTGGTGTGCGTCGTCAAACCTTAAAATATTTAGATTTAATAATTTTATGATAGCGTTGATATGACAATGATGATATAATTGCTGAAAAACATTACATTAATTGCATTCAATATTGTGTATTATACCTAAAACAGAGTCGTTGCCTTGCAGGCTGTTGGATTGCAGGCTGGTGAAACGTTTTTGAAATATTAATTCACATCTCAAAAGTTCCCGTTGCTGAAATCGACTGGTAGAATTGTTGCAAGTGGGCTGGTGTGTGTGTGTGTGTGTGTGTGTACACAATTAGCAAATCATTAAGACACATTATCTCGACTCACCCCACTATGTTTAGAGACCCATTTGTCTGTGTACCTTCCCCTCCTCCTTGAAGCGTCAGAACACGACAGTATCAGGGGACCCGACCTGACCTGGAGTGATCTGCATATTAACATCACATCACAAGTAGACAT
This sequence comes from Muraenolepis orangiensis, assembly GCA_027704905.1. Lineage (NCBI taxonomy): Eukaryota > Metazoa > Chordata > Actinopteri > Gadiformes > Muraenolepididae > Muraenolepis > Muraenolepis orangiensis. The sequence goes on along the minus strand of CM051021.1, from coordinate 20,742,914 downwards.
TTATTAACTCACAGCTGTAATAGTACCCACATCAATTTTAAAGCATCTCTCTCTCTCTCTTTCCCTCCCACACCCCAGCCATGGGTCATGCTCTGCCCACTCCTCTCACAATACACTAGAGTCCAGGTTCCAGTCTCTCTCGTGGGGGGTCCACGGTGCACCTTGCTGCCCCGTGTTGGTCAGTGCTACAATGGAAGCAGCTGCTGCCTCCACCACCACCCATCGAAACGGAGTGGGTGGGGGGGCTTTTCTTGTGTAGACAGGACCTGCGCCTCGAAAGACCTTGTGCAAAACAACCTTTGGTTTTCTGAGCTTGTTGCATCCAAGCAGGCAGCAAAGTTCCGGAACATTACACACACACACACACACACACACACACACACACACACACACACACACACACACACACACACACACACACACACACACACACACACACACACACACACACACACACACACACACACACACACACACACAACTGGAAAGCTGCAGTTTTAGATACAAAAGAAGGGTTTGTAGGTTTGTATTTTTTTGTATCCAGCTGAAGCTTTGAGTTGGGCCCTCATGACTCAACAGTGTTTCATTGCTGTTCTCTGAAACCGGCCGTCCTCTGTTCTGATCCAGTGTTCTACGGTCTACCAAGAGGCAACCAAGGTTAAACACCTCCTGAGTCCTGGTCCCTTCTGCTATCTCTGTATCCACGAATCGAGCGACACATGCCTTCTCACAACTTGGTCTCTGGAATATTGCATAACCAGCGTTCTTTGGCGGGTTCCTTTTCTGCTGTACACATGTAAACATGTGTAAACATGGGTTACAGTACTGTAACCCATGGTAACTACCTGTAATACCGACTCATACAGTATGAGCTACTGCTGCATTACCCGAAAATATGGACCGGAGTCAAGCCAATGGAAACACAACTTATGAAAACTGTTGCCAAGCGATGGACAAAAACAAAATATTAAACTAGGCTTGAGGGAAATAAAACTAGGGTTCGATTTGATATCCTGAAAAAAATATTTACTTGTTTCCTACATTCACGCAGCACAGTACACATCACCCAAGACTTAATTATGATGATAAAATAACCATGTTGAATTTGAGCTCCGTGGCTGAACCCATTACATATATATATATATATATATATATATACACCTAATGCAGCCCTGGTGGCCCTGTATTGTGTATGCAGGAGTGTACATTAGCAGTATGGCAACTCAGGGCATTCCATCAGTATTATGAATATATTAAGACTTTATGGAGGCATTAACAATCAAGCTTAATTGGCTGCAAAAGATGCAACAAGCGAGATAAAACGTTAAACTTTAATCCCCAAATCGGTTGAATTTTTGTATCTGGCTTCATTTTCATTAAAAAAATGCATGCATAATCAGTCAATAGCAATACGAAATAAATAATGAAAGTTGCTTCATAAACATGAACTACACTAAGAGGGTCGCCACTGAATTATCTTTGAGAAAAGAAAAAGAGAAAAAGTCATTCCTTGAAACCTCAAAAACAAAAAACATTTTTAAATATATATTGGCCGATTAGTCCAAGGACCCGGAGCCGGTGGACCTGCGTGTTGTAACAAGCATGGCTTCATTGTCCATCACACACAAGGTGAAGGACACGTGAGCAGTTCTTGGAGATGCTCCACTCATGTGGCGGGAGAGATAAGGCGCCATGGAAAATGGGTTTTATAGTTTTTCACAACACGGGATCGCCGGTTGAATGAGAGCGTCAGGACCGAGCAACTGCAGGTCCTTCCTACTCCAGTAGGCTTAGCGTACTGCATATTAATATAATAATAGAATGACATAAAAAAAAATCATATTAAGAACTAGAGGCCCATCAGGAGATCGCATACCTCCGCGACACCAAAAAGTCTCCTGCATCCTGCAGTCTCCTGATCAAATGTCCATAGGTCATCTAATCACCAAGTTGTATCCAATTCTCTATGTAGCTTTTTGAGTTATCTTGCTAACTGACAAACAGAAAGACAAAAAAAATACATAAATAAGTTATTTTCATTCCAAAAAAGGAGGCTACTTTTTGCCGAATAAGTTAATATATCTGTTCGGGACACTATATGCGAGACGAAACAAGTAGACCAAATAAATCCTAATCTGCGGTGTGTTAAACTGGCGGGACCACATGTAACAGAACTAGCTTGGGTTCCCAGTAGGAACCTTCTAGATGTGGCAGCCTGGACCTTCACTACTCAGAGAGATTCTGCATCTACCCTGCTGTGTGAGTGAGTGAGTGAGTGAGTGAGTGAGTGAGTGAGTGAGTGAGTTTCCTGCTACTGCTGTTTCCACATTCTATCAAATTATAACAATACCTTTCACACTCGAGTTACACACAAGGAGACACTTCCTTGGCGAAACGAACAAACGCAGGCGCGCACACACACACACACACACACACACACACACACACACACACACACACACACACACACACACACACACACACACACACACACACACACACACACACACACACACACACACACACACACACACACACACACACACACACACACACACACACACACGTGTTTGTTTACACAAAAACCAACTAGTGTTGGAAGTGTTGGAATCTCAAATCCAAAAGACACCATGAGGTCCCTGCCCCATCACACCTAAGTAGTTCCACCCCGTTCTAAAACAAATACTAGAACGGGCTGTGATGGCGGAAGAATGTGTAGTTTGGCGTAAAATACGATGCTAGTTGGTTCATAAGCAGTCCGCAGTCTGCAGTCCGTTTGTATCCAGTTCTACCTCGTTCTACCTCGTTCTACCTCGCTCTTCCTCGTTCACAATACATCCAAGCCAGTTCTAACTAATGTCGCGTGTATGCGTTGGTGTATGTCCCTTGATGAGTGTCACTTATACGCATGGATGCGTGTCCCGTCATGCGTCCCCGGGGATTGGCCGCTGCACGGAGAGGATGATTCGGCCCAGCTGCCCTACATCAATTGATGAGCTGCGGACACATTCCATTGGCTGGAATCGAGGTCCGGAAGTGGACAAAAGGAGCCATGAACGTTTGGGTAAGGGGTTGTTGAGCGGGGAGAGAGCCACACGAGGACGGACCGGCGAGCTCCAGACGTGGCTGGCGTGGAGGAGAACGAAACGAACTGCAGCAGAGTGTATAGCCGACAGACCACGGACTATAACTACGCCAAGCTACAACTACGGACTATAACTACGCCAAGCTACAACTACGAAGCCTACAGACGGGAGTGCCGCGCTGCGTTGACGACCGCAGCGGTTCGAGTGAGCCCTCCGCGAGGACCTTCCAGTGGGGTGGCTGATCGCTGGCGGACCGCCGCCGGGTGGATTACAATCTGCTTGGGTGGCGTTTACCAAGACCATAGAACGATTTGTTGTGGCCGTGTTAGGCCGGTGGGGAGGACGATATCGAGCTAATCAAAGTAGTTGATAAGCATCCCCACCAGGGGTCAGCAACGCACCGCTGGGAGCCAGAGCACCTTCTTTCCTTTTTTTGGCCGACTCCGTGAGAGGGGGGGGGATCCCTCGGTCGGCCGTGACTACAACTTCTTTCCTTTTTCCCTAGGCAGGTAGTTCCCCGTTTAGGGCTAGCATAAGTTGTTTAAGGGGGGGTAACTCGTGGTCCCATCGCCCAGGTAGGGCTCCGCCCCTTACCTATTATCCTTATTTAGCTTTTCATAGGAGCACGATTGTGGTTGGCCGAAGGCCATTGTCGAGTGTAGTGTGCCCAGGTTTGTGGTGTCCCTTAGGTTGGGAGTGAGTAGTAATTAGGTCAATACTACGGTTGCAGTTGGCCAGAGGCCCTTGTTGGAGTGTGGTGTGCCCACGGTTGCGGTGTTGCGGTTGCAGTGAGGTTACCGGTAAGGGGGGGGGGGCGGAGTAGCTGGTGGCTGGGGAGACCATAAGGAGCAGGGCCCCTTAGAGCTTAGGGACAGTCCCATGTTTTATGAAGTCTATTTTATCAGTGTTTAATAAAGACTATATATTTTATTCACCGCCTCCGTGTTTGTTTGTTGTGGGGATATAGGAGACTTGCTCTAGCTATCCCACTGGAGGGTGAACCCGTACTTGGGGCACTCTCTGTGGCGTGCTATTGACATCTTTTGGCGTTGTCGGCAGGGTCTCCTTATCACCCGCAACAAGCATGTCGGACGACGAGATTACTCAGGGCGGTGAGCCAGGGACTTCGATAACCCCAAATCCCCCAGTTATGAGTGCAGTTATGATGCCATGGTTTTTGGGGTCCCATTGGGTTCCTAGGTTCAGTGGAGAGAAGGGGACAGTCAGATTCAGCCAGTGGTTAGCACAGGTAGAAGCATTCTTGCGAGCGCAGACCTTACAGCCCCAACTGAGAGTAGATTTCATCCTTAGCTCCCTTGATGGCGCAGCTCACAGAGAAGCTATGCTACTCCCATCAACCACTAGGGGATCCGCCCAAGGGATACTAGATGTTCTAACCAGGAAATATGGTGACAATCGGTCCCCCGACACCCTCCAGGTCGAGTTTTTTGGTTGTCGACAGACGGAGAAGGAAGGGATCGAGGAATTCACTCTACGCCTGAGAGAGTGTCTCCACCGATGGCGAACCAGCGATCCAGACGAGCCAGGCGACGAGGACAAGAGACTGCGGACACAGTTCGCCAAGGGCCTACGGGAGGGCCCAATAAAGCGTGAGCTCCTACGCCACCTGCGTCGAAACCCCCGAGTGCCGTTCAAGGACGTCTGCCAGGAGGCAAGCTCCATAGAGAGGGAAGAGCGAACCACCATGGGGGAGGTGGCGGCCTGTCAAGCCCAAGCCGCCACGGTCACACCAGCCCCCAAAATTGAACCACTGTCCCAGAGCAGTCTGCAGCAGCTGAAGGACTCCCTGCGGGCGGAGCTACGGGAAGAGCTACGCGACCAGGTGGTGCTGCTGGGGAAAACCATTGCTGAGGATTTACGGAGCCAGTTCCAAGCCCCAGAACGCAACCCCGAGCCAGCACAACGCTGGACTCGTCCACCAACCGGCCACCCATCAGGATTTCCCACACACCGACGTCCTGACCTCCAGGAGGCCCGTAACTACCAGTGGGACGACCAGGGTCGCCCCATTTGTCGGAGCTGCGGTGACGTGGGCCACGTTCAGCGGTATTGCCCCCGTAGAGCAGGGCCACATCCGGATTTTCACTCCTCCCGGTCACTGCAGGGCAAGTGACCGGTCCCGGAGCCACAGTTGAAGCCCTGGAGAGACCAGCAGTAGTGGGCCGCTGTCCGGAGGTAGAGGTTCTGATACGGGGCAAGAAGGTGCCTTGCGTGCTGGACACGGGCTCGCAGGTGACTCTGTTCGGACAATCGTTCTTCCAGCGGCACATCGGCAGTGAAGGGCTACACGGCGCCGAAGAACTCCAGTGGCTGACCCTACGGGCCGCTAACGGCCTACAAGTCCCCTTTGTGGGCTATGCAGTATTGGATTTCACCATCGGGGGCATTGAGATACCGGGCCGCGGAGTGGTGATTGTAAAAGATGACTGTATTAGTGCTGAGTATGGCTTACTAGGCATGAATGTCATATCGGAGTGTTGGGAGGGGCTCTTCTCAAAAGGCCACCCAGGCCAAGAGGCCTTTAAGTCTACCGTCCCCCCCACTGCCCGGAAGGCGTGGGAGAAAGCATTCACCCTTTGCCAGCAGGTACAGAGTCCTACACCGCTGGGGGAGTCTGGTGGCACAGCGAGGCTACCACGACAAGCCCCGGTCCTGGTGCCCCCGGAGTCCGAAATGGTGGTCTGGGCCGACGTACCTCCTGCACTGGGCCGTCTTGGTTGCCCGGTGCTAATCGAAGACCTCGCTGACTGGGCTGAAGAGCGTGGCTGGCGGGTGGCCCGGTGTATTGGCTGGGTACGGGGAGGTAAGGTGCCCCTCCGCATTTGTAATCCCCACCTCTCCTCTGTACAGATCCCTCAAAGGTGTGCCCTGGCAAGTGTGACACCCGTGGCCCCGCGGGATGTCCACGGGGCTGACCGGCTGATCCTGAGAGACATGGCCCCAGGGGTGCTGGAGGTGGATGTGTGTCCAGTGACGGAATCTCCCGTGGTAAACCACCCGGCCCTCGAGCTGAAAGGAGACGGGCTGACGGAGGAACAGCAGGCTGAACTCTCCGCCATGCTGCGCCGGTGGACCCACGTCTTCGCTGCACATGAGGAGGATTTCGGGCGCACCAGGGTGATCCAACATCACATACCCACTGGAACGGCACCCCCTATCCGGGAGAGGTACCGCCCGATTCCTCCAAACCTCTACACCGAGTTGAGAACTCTGTTACAGGGGATGGTAGACAGTAAGGTGGTACGCGAGAGTTCCAGCCCATGGGCGGCCCCGGTGGTGTTGGTGCGCAAGAAGGACGGCTCCTGGCGCTTCTGTGTGGATTACCGCAAATTGAATGCTGTGACCCACAAGGACGCATACCCACTACCCCGGATCGAGGAGTCACTGACCAGCTTAACCCAGGCCAACTGGTACAGCACCCTCGACCTGGCCAGTGGATATTGGCAGGTGGAAATGGCGCCTGAGGACCAGGAGAAAACTGCCTTCGCCACACCCATGGGCTTGTACCAGTTTGAAAGGATGCCCTTTGGCCTCTGTAATGCCCCGGCCACATTTCAGAGGCTGATGCAGCGCTGCCTGGGCGGGCAGGTTTATGACCACCTGCTCATCTACCTCGATGACATCATCGTGTACTCGCCGGACTTCCAGAGCCACCTGGGCCACCTGGAGCGAGTGTTCCACCGACTACAGGAGCATGGCCTTAAGCTCCAGCCCGGGAAGTGCAGGCTGTTCCATCGGGAGGTCATCTACCTGGGGCACGTGGTCAGCGGTAAGGGTGTCTCGACCGACCCAGAGAAGACCCGGGCTGTCAGCAGCTGGCCTGTCCCGACCACGGCGCGGCAGGTGAAGTCATTCCTGGGGTTCGTGGGGTACTACCGCCGCTTTATCCCGGGTTTTGCTCGGATAGCGGCGCCACTGACCCACCTCCTCCAAGGCACGGCCGGGCGACCCACTGCACCGGTGACCTGGACACCGCCCTGCCAGCAAGCGTTCGACCAACTGAGACAGAGGCTTCTGGAGGCCCCAGTCCTTGCCTTCGCTGACTTCACCCAGCCCTTCAAGCTCTACACAGACGCCAGTCTGGGGGAGCTGGGTGCCGTCTTGTCCCAGGTCCAGGAGGGCCGAGAGCGGGTCATCGCCTATGCCAGTCGCAGCCTGTCCCGGACGGAGCGTAACGACCAGAATTACAGCTCCTTCAAGCTGGAGCTGTTGGCCTTGAAGTGGGCGGTCACGGAGAAATTCAAAGACTATCTCTGGGGGGCCCAGTTCACCATTTACACTGACAACAATCCGCTTGTGCATCTGGACACCGCCCGGTTGGGTGCGCACGAGCAAAGGTGGGTGGCCCAACTTGCAAATTTTTCTTATGTGATTAAGTACCGCCCAGGGGCTGTGAACCAGAACGCGGACCTACTGTCCCGGCTGCCGGAGGGCGTGGCAGCCCAGGCAGTGGAAGGACGAGGTCACCCGGACAACGCCGCCGTGGAGGAAACGGCCCCGGACCCGGATGCTACTGCGTGGGTGCGGAGCCAGCGAGAGGATCTGGACCTGCGTCAAGTCTGCCAGTGGCTAGAGGAGGGAAGGCAACCCCCTCCGGGTGGTCGCCACCAAATGTCCCCTGCCCTACGAGGTCTGCTCGTCGAGTGGGAACGCCTGGACGTCCAGGAGGGACTCTTGGTGCGGAGGGTGACGGAGCCAGACACCCAGACGCCGGCCAACCAGCTCGTCGTACCCCTTAGCCGAGCCAAGGCACTTTGGCAGGAGTACCATCGGGCAGCTGGCCACTCGAGTGCCGTAAAAGTGCTGTCGATACTACGGCGACGGTTCTTCTGGGCAGGCATGGGTAAGGCGGTACAGGTGTGGACCACAGAGTGTCCCACGTGTGTGGTCAGTAAGGCGGGGCTGGAGCAGCGGGCACCCATGAAATCCATTGAGAGCAGTTATCCATTTGAGGTAGTGGGACTAGACTACCTATCGTTGGGTCGACCAAGTGATGTTTACCCCTACATTCTCGTAATGATGGATCTGTTCTCTCGCTATGCTTTTGCAGTCCCCACCAAGGACCAGACGGCGACCAGCACCGTTAAGGCACTGTGGACGGCGCTGATCCAGCCCTTTGGTTGCCCAGAGCGGTTCGTCACCGACCAGGGGGCTGCCTTCGAGTCACGACTGTTGAAGCAGCTGTGTGAGGTATACGGGTGTGTGAAGAGCCGGACCACCCCCTACCATCCGCAGGGCAACGGAGCTTGCGAGCGGTTCAACCAAACGCTGCTGTCCCTGCTGAGCTCCCTGGATCTAGCCACCCAGCCGTACTGGCACCACCAGCTGCCGTTCCTACTTAAGGCCTATAACAACTCCACCCATTCCAGCACCGGAATGACACCCCATTTTGTTCTGTTTGGTCGTCATGCCAGGTTGCCGGTGGACCTGATCCACGGCGTTTCCCCTCCACAGCGGAAGACCACGCTGGAAGGATGGGTTGAGGACCATCACCGGGTGTTGACCGAGGCGTACGAACGGGTGCGAACGAATGCTGCCCGACGACAGGCGTGGGACCGAGCCCGGTACGATCGGGGAGCCCGTGCCGTACCATTGCTGCCCGGTGAACGGGTCCTGGTGAGGAATTTCCGGCGTCGGGCGCACGGAAAACTTGCACCACGATGGCTGCCTCAGCCCCATGTCGTCATTGGGCAACCCCGGCCTAACCAACCCGTGTACCTGGTCCGGCCTGAAGGACAGGAGGGCCCTGGCCGTACCCTTCATCGGAACAACCTCCGGCCGTGTCCGGCCGGGGTACCCACATGCCCGGATGATCCGAGCGACGCCCCACCAGCCGAAGAACCGGCAACAGGGGCCTGGGTCCCTGACCTCCCCTTTCTCCCTCCACCTGCCCCTGTGGTTTCTGCCGGGGAGTATGAACATCCCGTTCGGGGAGGTCCTCTTGACCCCGACCCCGTTGAGCCGTACCCAGTGGTAGTGAGGGATGCGATGCCCCAGCCAGAGGGGGCAGAACAGGGGCCCGATGACATGGGAAGGGGCCCGGGAGAAGTGGCGGTTCCCGCCAACCCTGAGAGAAGAGAGGTGGCCGCTGAAGGTGTAGGGCCCGAGAACGAGGATGCTGTAGCTCTCCCTGAGGCTGTGCCCCCCCGACGATCCCGACGGAGTAACATAGGTAGACCACCTATCCGCTTGGTCCAACTGTGATGACCGGGACGGCCATCGATATAGGGGGGGGGAGTTATGTCGCGTGTATGCGTTGGTGTATGTCCCTTGATGAGTGTCACTTATACGCATGGATGCGTGTCCCGTCATGCGTCCCCGGGGATTGGCCGCTGCACGGAGAGGATGATTCGGCCCAGCTGCCCTACATCAATTGATGAGCTGCGGACACATTCCATTGGCTGGAATCGAGGTCCGGAAGTGGACAAAAGGAGCCATGAACGTTTGGGTAAGGGGTTGTTGAGCGGGGAGAGAGCCACACGAGGACGGACCGGCGAGCTCCAGACGTGGCTGGCGTGGAGGAGAACGAAACGAACTGCAGCAGAGTGTATAGCCGACAGACCACGGACTATAACTACGCCAAGCTACAACTACGGACTATAACTACGCCAAGCTACAACTACGAAGCCTACAGACGGGAGTGCCGCGCTGCGTTGACGACCGCAGCGGTTCGAGTGAGCCCTCCGCGAGGACCTTCCAGTGGGGTGGCTGATCGCTGGCGGACCGCCGCCGGGTGGATTACAATCTGCTTGGGTGGCGTTTACCAAGACCATAGAACGATTTGTTGTGGCCGTGTTAGGCCGGAGGGGAGGACGATATCGAGCTAATCAAAGTAGTTGATAAGCATCCCCACCAGGGGTCAGCAACGCACCGCTGGGAGCCAGAGCACCTTCTTTCCTTTTTTTGGCCGACTCCGTGAGAGGGGGGGGGATCCCTCGGTCGGCCGTGACTACAACTTCTTTCCTTTTTCCCTAGGCAGGTAGTTCCCCGTTTAGGGCTAGCATAAGTTGTTTAAGGGGGGGTAACTCGTGGTCCCATCGCCCAGGTAGGGCTCCGCCCCTTACCTATTATCCTTATTTCAAACTTAAACTTAAATTCTTAAATCAACATCTCCCTTGAGGCAGGCCTGTTTCCGGCAGCCTTCAAGACTGCCAGAATCAAGCCGCTCCTCAAGAAACCATCCCTAGACATCACTGATGTCCAAAACTACAGACCGGTATCTCTCCTATCATTCCTGTCCAAAACCCTTGAACGGGCTGTCTCCTCACAACTTTCTTCCTATCTCTCCCAGAACAACCTCCTCGACCCTCACCAGTCAGGCTTCTGGTGCTGACCTTTAGGGCAGTCAATGGAACTGCCCCGGCCTACCTCCAGGCGTTGGTCAAATCCTACATCCCAGCCAGAGCGCTCCGCTCAACTTCTGCCAGGCGACTTGTTCGACCTTCACTAAGGTCAACCAAACATCGCTCGTCCAAAACCCAGCTCTTCACGGCTCTGGCCCCACAGTGGTGGAATGAACTCCCGTCTCATGTCAGGACGGCAGAGTCCCTCGCCAGCTTCCGCAAGAGACTCAAGACCCACCTGTTCAGAGTCCACCTGGACTCTCCTTTGTGAAACCCCTAAACTTGCTTAAGTCCTGACATTAATAGCTCTTAGCATGTTGTATATGTTAGCAAGTGTATGTCCTTAATGTTGTTAACACGCTCTTATCACAGCTACTTAAGCAGGTGACCTAGCAGTACGAAATTGTGTTATTCATCTTGTCAATATGAATACTTGTGAACTGCTGTATTTATATGTTTGCGTACCCCAGTGTTATGCTATTGTCTGCTTCAACTAATGTACACCTTGTAAGTCGCTTTGGATAAAAGCGTCTGCCAAATGCCCTAAATGTAAATGTAAATGTAAATGTAAATTTAGCTTTTCATAGGAGCACGATTGTGGTTGGCCGAAGGCCATTGTCGAGTGTAGTGTGCCCAGGTTTGTGGTGTCCCTTAGGTTGGGAGTGAGTAGTAATTAGGTCAATACTACGGTTGCAGTTGGCCAGAGGCCCTTGTTGGAGTGTGGTGTGCCCACGGTTGCGGTGTTGCGGTTGCAGTGAGGTTACCGGTAAGGGGGGGGGGCGGAGTAGCTGGTGGCTGGGGAGACCATAAGGAGCAGGGCCCCTTAGAGCTTAGGGACAGTCCCATGTTTTATGAAGTCTATTTTATCAGTGTTTAATAAAGACTATTTATTTTATTCACCGCCTCCGTGTTTGTTTGTTGTGGGGATATAGGAGACTTGCTCTAGCTATCCCACTGGAGGGTGAACCCGTACTTGGGGCACTCTCTGTGGCGTGCTATTGACACTAATTCTTAACCCGACCCGGTTCTCACTCGTCCCTAGTGCGGGTGTACTCAGACTGCTCTGAATACAGAATCCTCATTCAGGTTCAGGGCTCCGAGCTGAACACATGTACCCTCATTCAGGTTCAGGGCTCCGAGCTGAATACATGTACCCTCTCCATCATCCTCCTCCAGAAAGAAGTCCATTCAGAAAGACAAATCAACTCTTATAGTATGTCAACCAAACCCAACGCGTGCATCTCTAAAACATTGCAAAGTTACTTTTTTTCTTTTTTTTGTTGGGATCTGCTTGGGATATTGAATTAGGGAAAGAAGAAAGAAGCAGAGTCTGGTGTCCTCCAACGCTAGACCGGGAGATACAAGATACAAGCTTTAGATTGGCCATTTGTAACAAGTACATAGGAATGCTTACTCCCCATTCCCTCCCACAGTAAACATCTCAAAAACACCATAAAAATAATATATACAATAAAATAAACAAAGTGACTTAATGATATGCGCATGTTTTTTTGTTAGTTTTTTACAAAGATCTTTCAAAAGCATTTAAAGTGCCAGTAGTGTAGCAGCATCATGAATACAGAGCAGTAACTGATGAGTCCAGAAGTGCAGCAGCATCATGAATACAGAGCAGTAACTGATGAGTCCAGAAGTGCAGCAGCATCATGAATACAGAGCAGAACAGAGCAGTCACTGATGAGTCCAGTAGTGCAGCAGCATCATGAATACAGAGCAGAACAGAGCAGTCACTGATGAGTCCAGCAGTGCAGCAGCATCATGAATACAGAGCAGAACAGAGCAGTAACTGATGAGTCCAGAAAGTCCAGCATGTATGTAACAAGTATGTAAGTGTAATGTTAATGACATGTTATGAAAGTGAAAGTGGCAGCACTCCTAGCAGTTCAGTAGGTCACTGCCTGTGGATAAAAACTATCCTTAAACCTGGTAGTCGTTGAACGGATGCTGCGCAACCGGCGACCAGACAGTAGCGGGGAGAAGAGATGGTGCCCAAGATGGCGGCGCGTAAACATGGCGACGCCCAGCGTCTGACCAGCTTTTGCAAATCAGCGGTAATATACCTCATAATTCTTAGTCTGTTCACCCAGAACAGTCTTGCTCTCATCACGTACACCCGACACAATCTTTTTGGAATTGGATTACATCATTCTGGCAACTTAATCGGTGATCTTTCAGCAACACACTGAAACTCCGGTGAATGTCACCCCAGCACGGCCGGCTGACCGGACTCATCGCCCGCAGAGAAAACCTAAACACAGGAGAGGAAGCCGCGGAGGGCTACGTGCTAGGCTAAGAGCTAACCCACATCGCCCGTCGCTACCCAGTGTTTTCCTCACCAACGTACGATCTCTGATGAACAAAATTGATGAACTGCGGCTGCGGATTATCAACCATAAACGGATTAAGGATTGCAACGTGATGATTTTCACAGAAACATGGCTTAACAGCGGGAACGCCGACAGTGCTATTGAGCTATTGATCACCTTCATTTCCCTCGGGATAAATAAAGTTATCTTGAATCTTGAATCAGCTGAGGGCTCCGGTAAAACCAGGGGTGGAGGTTTGTGTATTTATACTAACCAAGGCTTGGTGCACAGACACTACCACCATCGAGTGCTCTGCTAACAAAGAATACCTAATGGTTAAATGTAGACCCTTTTACCAACCCAGGGAAATTACAGCCACCATCATAACTGCGGCTTACATACCTCCAGATGCTAACGCTAAACTAGCTATAAAGGAACTGTACTTTGCTATTAACAAGCAACATAACTCTCACCTTGAGGCAGCCTTTATTATTGCAGGCGATTTCAATCATGCCAACTTAGACTGTGGCCCCACAAATTTTTCCAGCATGTCTCCTGTTCTACAAGAGGAGACGGAACATTAGACCATGTTTACACCAACAAGGCTGATGCTTACAAAGCCGTCCCCCTCCCCCACCTTGGGCAGAGTGATCATGTCTCTTTGTTCATGCTGCCTAAGCGTGTGAAGCCCACCGTTAGGACAGTCAAAGTGTGGCCTGAGACTAAGTTGCAGAACCGATTTGCCTGTTTTCCTCCCCCCTGACTCCTACGCCTCCTCTGTTTTGGATTACATCAACTCCAGCATTGACACTGTCACCACCTCAAACAGATCACAACATTCCCCAACCAGAAGCCGTGGATGAACAGAGAGGTCCGCCTACTCCTAAAGGCATGTGATGCTGCTTTTAGGTCGGGTGATGCACTGGCCTACTGTTTAGCCAGGGGGTTGAAGACCACTTCAACAATTACGGTCCCCGACGCATGTGGCAGGGCATGCAGGCCATCGAGGATTTTAAACCCTCCAACAACTCCCCCCCAACCACAGACTTATCCCTCCCTGACGAACGCAAAAAAGGTTTTGCTCGCTACGACTGGAACAACCCCGAACTGCCCACCAGGGCTACTCTCCCCGTTGACCACCAACTCCTCGCCCTCTCCCCTACAGACGTGCGTGTGGCACTGAGCAGAACAAATGCGCATAAGGCAGCTGGTCCTGATGGCATCCCCGGTCGCCTGCTCAGGAGCTGCGCTGAGCAGCTGACCAAGGTCCTTACTGACATTTTCAACTTGTCACTAGCTCAGGCAGTTGTCCCCGTGTGCTTTAAAACCACCTCCATTGTGCCAGTGCCAAAACACTCCTCTGCAGCGAGCCTCAACGACTTCCGCCCTGTTGCACTCACCCCCATCATCATGAAGTGCTTCGAGAGAATGGTCCTGGCTCAACTCAAATCTGGCCTGTCACCCTCACTGGATAAATACCAATTTGTCTACCGTGAGAACAGGAGCACGGAGGACACCATTTCCTCAGCTCTTCACTCCGCTCTCTCCCACCTGGATGAGAGCAACACCCACGTGAGAATGCTGTTCATAGACTTCAGCTCAGCATTTAACACCATCATCCCCTCCAAACTCATCTTCAAACTTGGTGACCTCAACTTGAGGTCCAGCACCTGGTGGCGTGGTGCGCTGACAACAACCTGGCCCTCAACACCAAGAAGACCAAGGAGCTCATCGTCGACTTCAGGAAGACCAGAGCTGGTGCACACGCCCCCATCCTCATCAACGGAGCGGAAGTTGAGCGTGTCTCCAGCTTCAAATTCCTGGGGGTCCACATCTCAGAGGACCTCTCCTGGTCCCTCAATACTGCCTCACTGGTAAAGAAGGCTCACCAGCGTCTCTTTTTCCTGAGGAGACTGAGGAAAGCCCAACTGTCACCTCAGATTCTGGTGAACTTTTACCGTTGTGCTATTGAAAGCATCCTCACCAACTGCATCACAGTGTGGTATGGCAACTGCACTGTTTCCGACAAGAAAGCCAAGTCAAGTCAAGATTATTTCATTTCACGAGTATAAAGTATAAAGCAGTGAGTGAAAATACCCGACGACAGACAGCAGTTATAAAAATAAGATCAAATAGAATAAAAACAGAATAGAAAGAAGTACAAAAAATGTTTAAAAAAATAACAAAACTGTATAAAGTTAAATATATAAAATAAAAATGCAATTTATAAAATGCAATATATCGGCACAGAAAAAGAGCAATATGTATATATAAATCAATGTAATAAAATATACATTGTTATATGCTATATGCCCTTGTTCAGCGGCCTGATGGCCTGACTGTGGAAGCTATCTCGGAGTCTATTTGTATTGCACTTGATACTCAGTGGCGTTTTCTCCCGGAGGCCAAGGGAAGCCAGGCTTCCCCTGTTTTTTCGGATTGTAGTTATAATTTTAATACATTTTAAAATTATAATTTTTTTTAAAAATTCGGTAATTCTCCTTTGCTGTGTCACACAGCAAAGGAGAATTACCGAATTTTTTTTATTTTAATTTAAAAAATGTAGGAGAGACGGTCCGGCAGCAACACACAGCCTGTGTGTTGCTGCCGGACCGTCTCTCCCCCATTCTCATTGAGTATTTTACAAAGAGTGAAACAACAGCGCCCCCTAGATATTATGGTGAAATAGAGGAGGCCAGCCGAATGAGCTTCCCTTGGTGAAAAAAAAATGGGGGATTGTCCCGGATTGACCAATCAGATGAGGCACGTCATGTCCCCCTGCCAACCTGTGATTGGTCAGGGCCATGCCAAGGGAGGCCAGAGACGGCTGGCCTCCCTTCAAGGGAATGGGATCCCTTGATCCCATTGGATCGATTTGAAGGGAATCCCTTGACTCACAAATCCAATCAAATCACATCAACATCAGTACGTAGTACTGTAACTGTCATCCTCGCCGTTTGATAGTATTAAGCATTATGGAGGGTGGAGATTTGGCGTACTTAATAAAAAACAACTTTACTAAACTTCCGCTACAGCAGCAACTAAAAATTAAATCAGATGACAGGCCCATGCCCACACTCGAGCTGTGTGCACAGAGGAAAAAGGGAGCGAATCGGACGTTCAATGAGGACAATTATGTCCGCACGGAGTGGCTAACTGGAAGCGCTGAACTTCAGCGTCTATTTTGCTGGCCATGTCTTCTTTTTGACAAGGATTCGTGCTCCCTGAACAATCCTTGGGCAACTTCAGGATTCATCGACCTTGCCAACCTGTCACGGGCAATTGAGAGGCACGGTAAATCAAAAAATCACATAGATTGTGCTGTGAAATTGAAGCTTTTTTATTCATTACCGAATCTGCACTGCGCATTGAGCGGCTGGTTATGCATTTGGGGGGGGGGGGGGGGAATGCTTAAATTAATAAGACGAGAGAGTTTTGGCTGGAGAGTGCGTGCGGACCTGTCGGTTAGATAACAGGCGTGTGCAAGTCCTGCATCTGTATGATACAACTGTGTAAAATGATACCGGGCGCTGTAATCACTCAACTGGTTACGTTATTGACCCAAAAAAAACTGGCTTCCCCTAAAATTTTCACCACGCCACGCTACTGTTGATACTGAGGTATCGCCTGCCTGACGGTAAAAGTGAATACAGTTCGTGGCTGGGGTGGGCATTGTCTTTTATGATGCGTTTTCCTTGGCCACGCACCGCTGGTTGTATATATCCAGGAGGGAGGGGAGCTCACCTCCAACGATATACTGGGCCGTCCGCATCACCCTTTGAAGCGCTCGAGTACGGTGCAGTTCCCGTACCAGGCGGTGATACACCCTGTAAGAACACTCAATTGTGCCGGTGTCTCAGGATGCGGGACTCGGGATGCGGGGGCCCATGCTGAATTTCCTCAGACGCCTGAGGAAATACAGGCATTGTTGGGCCCTTTTCACCAAGGTCCTTGGAGATGTGCACACCGAGGAACTTGAAGCTGCCGACCCTCTCTACTGCAAAACCGTCAATGGAGATAGGGCCGTGCTCTCCTCTCTGCTTCCTGTAGTCCACGATCAGGTCCTTGGTCTTCTTGACGTTGAGGGTGAGGCTGTTCTCCTGGCACCACTGCTCCAGCGATCCAACCTCCTCCCTGTAGGCTGTCTCGTCATCGCCAGCGATCAGGCCCATCACTGTCGTGTCGTCAGCAAACTTGACGATGACGTTGGAGCTGTGCATAGCCATGCAGTCGTGGGTGTAGAGGGAGTAGAGGAGAGGGCTCAGCACGCATCCCTGGGGGGCTCCCGTGTTGAGGGTCAGTGGATCTGAGGTGGTGCTGCCCATCCTCACCACCTGGCGGTGGGACAGGAAGAGGTTGAAGATGTCTGCAAAGACTCCTGCCAACTGGTCTGCGCATGCTCTGAGGACGCAGCCCGGGATGTCGTTGGGGCCTGCCGCCTTACGGATGTTCAACCGCTTGAAGGTGCGGCGCACATCCACCTCCGAGATGTTCAGCAGGCTGGTCTCCTCAGGCGGCACTGGCTTCGGCGGGCTGCCGTTCACGTCGAACCGAGCAAAAAAAAGTATTTAGCTCTCCTGGGAGGGAGGTACAGGAGTTCTCTACACAACTGATTCTCCCTCTGAAGTTTGTTATCGTCTGTAGCCCCTGCCACATACCCCTCGTGTCGTGGCTCTTGAATTTCTCCTGCACTCTGTCCTTGTACTCGAAGCGGGCTCTCGTATATTCCTCCATATTCCCAGAGCCAAAGGCGGCGTTACGCGCGTGTAGGGCAGCACGAACATCGCCGTTAATCCACGGTTTCTGCTTGGGGTATATCCAAAGCGACTTGGTCAGAACAATGTCAACTATGCACTTCTTGACGAACCCGGTGACCGAGGACGTGTACTCATTGATGTTATTGTTCGAGGCAACGTGGAACATGTGCCAGTCAGCGCGATCAAAACAATCCTGCAGCATGAAGTCAGATTGGTCCAACCAGCATTGGACCTTCCTCACAGCGATCGGTTGCTGCTTCAGTCTATGCCTATAGGCGGGGAGTAGCTGGATAGAGCGGTGGTCTGATTTGCCGAACGGTGGGCGGAGGAGGGCCTTGTAGCCATCACGGAAGGGAGTGTAGCAGTGGTCGAGGATCACGAGCAACACACCCCGTGTGTTGCTCGTTATGTGTTGGTAGACCTTCGGGAGAACCTTCTTCAGGTTCGCCTTGTTGAAGTCCCCCGCCACGATGAGAGCAGCTTCAGGGTGTGCCGACTCTTGTTCGCTGATAGCCCCATACAGTTCCTTCAGCGCTGTGTCCGTGTTGGCTTGTGGGGGAATGTAAACAGGTTACGGTTACCGCTGTAAACTCCCGAGGTAGCCAGTATGGACGGCACATAAGCATCAGGTACTCCAGGTCCGGGGAACAGAAAGACTGGAGGGGACATGACTGTACATGACTTTGGTTGCACCAAGATCTGTTTATCATGAGACATACCCCCGCGATCTTTACTGGAGAGAGCCTTTGTTCTGTCCACCCGGAGGACGGAAAATCCCGTCTGCTCGATAGCTGCGTCGGTAACCCCCTCCAACATCCATGTCTCCGTGAAGCAGATGATACAGTTGTCCTTAGTTTTCCAGTGGAATTGAATACGAGCCTGTAGCTCGCTTAACTTATTGTCCAGAGACTGTACATTAGCCAGTAGAATGGTGGGTAGTGGGGGGCGATCGGATCGACATCTCAGCCTGACTAGCACGCCGGCTCGCTTCCCTCGCTTCTTCCTGCGATGCTTGCGTGTAATCGTGCTCAAGATGGTCGGAGATAATCCAGCTGTGACTTCGGGCGGGATGTCCGAGTCGAAAGAATGAAAAAACTCCGGTAGGCGGCGAGCGACTGTCGATCTGATCTCCAGAAGTATGCAAAAGTTATAAATGAACGTCCTGCTAACTTCCTGAACAAGTCGCGATAAAAAGAATAAATAACAAAAAACTGCATCGTCGTGTGGGAGCTCACGACACGGCAGCCATCTCGTACGGCGCCATACTCCATACTCTGAAAGCACTGCAGAGGGTGGTGAAAACCGCCCAACACATCGTTGGACTACCCCTCCCTGCAATAAACACTACCCACCACAAACGGTGTATGAGGAAGGCACAAAAAATTGTAGATGACCCTCTCACCCCAACCATGGACTGTTTGCCCTCCTCCCCTCCGGGAGGCGCTATAGAAACCTCTGTTTCAAGTCAAGCAGGCTTAGGAACGGCTTCTTCCCCTCAGCTGTCATCTCTCTGAACTCTGCACCACGAAGACAGCCCCTAACCCCCCCCCCCACCTTGCTGCCCCCCCCTCCTGCCACGCCTCTGCTGTCCCCCCGCCCCACACCTCTGCTCAACCTATAACAATCACCACCAATGTCTCTGACTAACTGTAAAAAAGAAAAAACTGTAAAAACAAACTGTATCTCAACTCCCTCCCTCTCTATAGTTTACATATTTATTACTAAGATACCTGTTTACTGTACCTGCAATATATATTTAAATCTGTTGATAGAACGGCTCCTACTCCTGTATATACATTATACATTTATATCTGCCATAAATTTATATATTCTCACTTATACGAGGCTGTTGTCCTCACACCATCACGTCAGCTGGACCAGCTCATCTCTGTAATTTGTTTCATCGCCCTTGCTTATCTAGCTGATGACTGTGGTGTCGTCTGCAAACTTGATAATCCGATTATTGCTGTGCGTGGCAGTACAGTCATGTGTGTACAGCGAGTACAGCAGGGGACTGAGGCAGCAGCCTTGGGGTGCTCCGAGTGAGAGGCTCAGAAAGGACCATAGTGGAGATGTTGTTCCCAATCTTCACCACTTGAGGCCTGCCCGTCAGGAAGTCCATAATCCAGTTACAGATGGGGGCGCCCAGACCTAGGTCCCTCAGTTTCAGGACCAACTTGGAGGGAACGATGGTGTTGAACGCCAAGCTGTAGTCAATACAGTCAGAACAGCAGTCTGACGTAGGTGTCCCTCCTGTCTAGGTGCTGCAGGGCTGTGTGTAGTGCCAGGGAAATGGCGTTGTCTACAGAACTGTTTGGTCTGTATGTATGTCACCATTCATCCATAGTTTGGGAACAGACCTGGTCGGGATGCATTCTTCCACTAGCCTGTTAATGTATGCTGTGACATGATCTGCATACACATCAAGGTCAGTGGTCTTGAATACACTCCAGTCAGTGATTTCTAGCCCCCCCTGCAGGTGTAGTACGGCATCGTCTGTCCAGTCGGAAGTAGAAGCACGGAGGCGTGGTCTGATTTGCCGAAAGCCGGCCGTGCAACAGCACGATAAGCGTGCTTAATGGTGGTACAACAGTGATCAAGAGTATTGTTCTGTCTGGTCAGACATGAGATGCGTTGATACTATTTTGGTAATACCTTTATTAAATTGCAGTGGTTAAAGTCCCCTGCTACAATGGGGACTGCCTCGGGGTAGTGATTCTGAAGATTGCTCACTTCAATGTAAAATTCATCCAATGCAATGTTCTCATCAGCCCGTGGTTGGATGTAAACCGTGGCGGTTTACATCCAACCACGGGAGAATACATGAGAATAGCGGAGATTTCCCTTGGCAAGTAAAAAGGGCTAGTCAGTAATTCCAGATTAGATGAGCAGTGTTGAGAAAGCACCTGAACGTCCGTAGACCAGCTGTTGTTCACCAAGCAGCATACGCCCCCACCTTTGTTCATCCCCGTGGACTCAGCTGTTGTGTCGGTCCGAAACAAAGAGAATCCCGGTGGTTGCAGCACTGCTTCGTCAGGAATCACGGAGGACAGCCAAGTCTCCGTAAAAATCATGGAGCAACACTCCCTGATGTCCCGCTGCGAGGCCATATGAAAGTTCCGTTTGTCGGACTTGTTTACGAGAGACTGGACGTTGGCGAGGAGAATGATCGGTAGGGCTGGTTTCCATCCCCTCCGGCGTGCCCTAACCAGTAGGCCGCCACGGGACCCTCTCCTGCGGGGGCGTTGGTTGTTGCCCCCCGGGGCTTGGTGGCTCCCGTCCCCCGCTCTCCTTTGTCCCTTCGGATCCCCAGTGCTTTGTTGCGTTGTCTATGCTTGTATTATGATTGTGTTCTTGTAATTCTTATGAGTGTTTAGCGATCATATGTGATAACACACATGGTGACTAGCTATAGTCCTTTAAAGTTACTTAAATGTACAAGAAAAGTGCGAAAAAAGTACAAGTAAACTAAACTGCGGAAGCTCGTAGAGATATGTCCGCTTTCCTCCAGTGAAAAAAAAAGAAAAGGTCCTCTGCACGCACACGCACACACACACACACACACACACACACACACACACACACACACACACACACACACACACACACACACACACACACACACACACACACACACACACACCAGAACAGCTTACAGGTAGGCTGTCAACACTAACAAAGTACCTAAAGTGATGAGATGGAAACTCCCACAGTCTGAGATAAATGACTATGTGTGGATACCATCATCATCATCATCATTCCATGGAGACTCTTGACGCATAAACAACAAGCAGAAGTGATTTTGCTGAAAAAAAATAATAATAATAAACTAAAAGCACACACAAACAAACACACATACACACACCTTATACATAGGGCCACTGCAATATGTCCATATATATTTGTACCCATATTTGGCAATTTAAAATCAGTTCATTTAGTTTAGTTTAGTTTTTTTAATTATTCATATAGTCAATTGCTGTTATGTGGCGGCAGTATAGCTCAGGAGGTAGAGCGGTCGCCTCACTACCGAAAGGTCGCTGGTTCGATCCCTCGGCTCCTCCTAGCAAAAACGGTCGAGGTGTCCTTGAACAAGACCCCCTAACCCTCACTGCTCCTGACGTGCTGGCTGTCTCCTTGATGGCTGACTCCGCCGTCGGTGTATGAATGGGTGATGTGAGGCATGACTTGTAAAGCGCTTTGGATAAAAGGATAGCTACACAATTTAGTTGTACTTGACAGCAAAAGCATTGTGATTGTGATTGTGACTGGTGGCCCTCGGGGATAACCATGTGTTGCCATTGGGAAGAATCACATCTGCATGGGTTACTGTGGGGGGAGAGCCAATCAGAGAGGTTTATATAGGGACGGATGAAGGTGGGCCGTAGTCTCCACCCCCGAGTGTCACTTTCACGCTAAAAGGGAGTCCCAGTGGACCTGGACTCTGTGGGCCCTGGGACTCTGTGAGGCCCTGGACTCTGTGGGGCCCAGGGACTCTGTGAGGCCCTGGGGCCCCGGGACTCTGTGAGACCCTGGGACTCTGTGAGGCCCTAATTGTTAATGGATCCATATGTTAATTGGACATGTCATTAATAAGGTCTAGGTCTGCTTTTATCGCCAAAGTGAACAAATAAAGTAAACAAACAATAATTAATTTCTTCTTGTCACTCAAGCCAGAGGCCGTGTCAACTACACATCAATATGACAGAATAAAGTACCGTCCAGCTCCTTCCCCTCAGGACAGAAGCTGGTTGTGGCCATGATCCCATAGAGGCCATGTGGCCGTCATGGTGAGACTATATTTAGACGTGCTCTTTATGCTGGGATCCATTAGTGCTCTGGATCAATGCGTCATGTCTAATGGGCTTCGCTATTACAGCCCAAGACGCCATCGCTTAGCTGGTCCAAATGATGGCGCTGATGTCGTTTCCAGGGACTGATCGGATTATAGAGAACAATATTTGTTTAGAGGAGGAAGCGGGGACCACAAAACAAATCACTCAAACAATCGAAGTTTGTGCTATCTTTACATATTCATACGAGTTAAAAATCAACTCATTTCCCAGTGGGTTTTAGGTTGATTGGATGAGAGAGAGAGAGCGAGAGAGGCAGGCTCTGGTATACACACAGACCCAACGTGTATCCAGTTACTGCACACACCCACAAAGTAATATAACACACAACGCCAGGATCAACATGGTGCAGTAATCCAGACAGGCCACACAGATTGAAACTCCACACTGCACCGGGACGACCGCAGGACAGACAATATTGGCCTCTTTGTGGGATAGGGGGGTGGGGGGTGGATGGGAAGAACTGGTCTTTGGATGACATCGTCCTTCAAGTGCTTGGTGAGGTTGCGGCGGCGCTGCACCAATTGCGGGCCCCCGCCGGGGGATCCTGTGCTCTTCATTTCACACGCCTGGCGGCTATAAAGTGACTTCATTACGAGGGGGATGAACAACCTTAAGGCCTGATGTTATCTTTGGTGCGGGTACTCGGGGAGCAAGGCGCGGTGGCAGTGGGGGAGGGGCTACGTCGTCCCTAAAGAGATATACAGTACTTTGGTTTGTATGCAAATGACCCTTCAGATAATAATACACAAAGCTATCATACACGTGAGAACAAATGGCCTTTTCTCGCTGTGCACTGCATCAGTGTTGAAGTGGGTGCATCTACAGGGGCCCTGTTGTTTTCATTACCAGAGGCACCGTGTGGCAAACAGGAGAGCCTTCATTTCATTTACATTTATATTTACATTTCTCAGATTAAATGAATTTGCCGAGTTGCTGCGCACACACACACACAAGCACACAAGCACACCACCACCCCCCCCCCCCCCCCCCCCCGCGGGAGATCTCCACCCCAGTTTTGGAAATGACAAGAACCCTCAGAAGTCACGAGGGTATCCATTGGCAACACGGCCCCTCAGCCCTTAGTCATGTGAGGCATGGCCTGGAGGCCCCAGCAAACGCATTAGTCATGCTGACACCTCCTATCATGACCGACTCACCGTCTTTGTAGCGGTAATGTGGGTCTGAACACACATGATCTCCTTCGGCTCAATACGGTCAAAACAGGCACAGGGTTATGGGCACAGATCTTGTGAAGGGCGATCCAACACCCGCTTTATAGCCAATAGCTGCCTTTAAAGTTTACACAACTTATTACCCTGCAGTGCATTTCTTTCAGAGTGGAAGAAAAGTCAATCCATTGACTCACTTTATGGCTTTGAACTAACGCGAGCCAATGAGGCCACACCTCTTTCTAGCCTGGTTGGTGGTCTGCTCCCCGTCATCACCAGTTATCCATGTCAACTAGGGCTGGGCCATATGGACTTAAAACTATATCACCATATGTCATGGTATTTATTGCGATAACGATAAATGACGATAAATGACAAAAAATTAAAATAAATTAAAAAAATCTTAATCCTTACCATCATCAAATACGTAAGGGATAATGAACGGCACTCATTAATAAGTCGGTCCCGACTTTTAAATTATGATTTACTTCCGCGGAGAAAAAAATTGTTCTCCGAAGTTCAAGTCAAGTCAAGTTTATTGTCACTTCACAGTTTACACAAGTATAAAGCATTGATGTGAAAATCTTATGTGCAAAACCCGACGACAGACAGCAGTTATAAAATAAGATAAAAAAATAGATAAAAATAGAATAAAAATAGAATAAAGTTAATAATATAATAAATAATAATGAAAAATAAAAATGAAATTTATAAAATGCAAAATATCCACACAGAAAAGAGCAATATGTGTATAGAAATCAATGTAATAAAATATACATTGTTATATACTATACGCCCTTGTTCAGCAGCCTGATGGCCTGACTGTGGAAGCTATCTCTAAGCCTATTTGTACGGCACTTGATACTGCGGTATCGCCTGCCTGACGGTAACAGTGAGTACAGTTGGTGTCTGGGGTGGGCAATGTCTTTATGATGCGTTTGGCCTTGGCCACGCACCACTGGTTGTATATATCCAGGAGGGAGGGGAGCTCACCTCCAACGATATACTGGGCCGTCCGCACCACCCTTTGAAGCGCTCTGCGCTCGAGTGCGGTGCAGTTCCCGTACCAGGCGGTGATCCACCCTGTAAGAACACTCTCCATGGTGCCGGTATAGAATGTTCTCAGGATGCGGGGACCCATGATGAATTTCTTCAGACGCCTGAGGAAATACAGGCGTTGTTGGGCCCTTTTCACCACGTGTGTGGTGTGCGTGGACCATGTGAGGTCCTCGGAGATGTGCACACCGAGGAACTTGAAGCTGCTGACCCTCTCTACTGCAACACCGTCGATGGAGATAGGGCTGTGCTCTCCTCTCTGCTTCCTGTAGTGTGTGTGTGTGTGTGTGTGTGTGCCGTTACGATGTTTAAGACTGTCTGTCTGTCTTACATCTAATGAAAATAAATGAATTCACAAATTTCATCATAAACGACAATCAACCACACACACACTAGCTAGCAAAACTGTAGTCTCTGCACATAGACAGCTGTAATCACTCCTTTCACACTCGAGGGTGACATTGAAATGACAACCTAATCATTATGTAATTACTCATTTTGCGTTTAATTCATAACGCAGTATCTAATTGCAGGTCTAATTGACCAAATCAATTTGGTCTGTGGAGGAAAAAAGGACGAGAACATCAAATTGTGGACAAAAGTGAGAGCTGCAGGAAAAAAAAGCTACTCAGTTTAAACCCAAATGAAACAGTGAATGATTAATTCATCCACTATGGGGTGGAACCTCCCAGAACCAGCATTTAGATTTAATTTAGTTATATTTTGTTTATACTAGTTTAGTTTAGTTTGTTGTTATTTAGTTTTTAGGTATTAGTATATTTTTGTGTGCATTTATTCCCCCTGTTTCAACTGTTGCACCTTCATTTCCCTCGGGATAAATAAAGTTATCTTGAATGGTGTAAGTGGGGGAGCTGAGGGGCTACCAGGAAACATTAATAGACACAAAATGTATTTTAAAAAAAAGATTTACTTCCCATCCAGAGCACCCATGGGCAGAAAGCTACGGGGCTGGCCATATAGCACGCTTAAAACCACCTCCTGGAGGACGACTCCTAGACCGACTAGAGGGGCTTCAAGAAGCTGCAGCTTGGTCCCAGATCACTTCTTGAAGATCAAAAACAACATTAAAATAGAAGCATTCTATCATTTATTTAGGGTGGCCCACCCCCCCTTATATACCTCGGTGGGGTTGTGAAATGTTCATAACGCGAAAAACACCTTTGAGGAAGGTTTAATATGAACACCAAACCATGTGCGGCTTCACATCACTAGTAAAAATATATAATAAGAACCAAGATTGTAGTTGCAGTGGGTGCAAGGATGTTTTGTGTTCTGCTCTAGTGCACACACTTTCCTTCTCCTCATTAGCAAAGCGCTGAACCTCCTACCCGGGAATGGGAGCCCACAAGAAAAATACAACCAAAACAAACCGCACACCAGCCGTCAGTGGGCTGCTGCCCCCAAGTATAGTTTTACCTCCACACGAGTACCGGGTTAGAAACATACTGCAAGTAGGGAGCAGTGAGGGAGATAAGGAAGGAGGGAGGGAGGTAGGAGGAGAGGGGGAGATAGGGAGGGAGGAAGGGACAAAAGGAAGGAAGGCTTGGCAAGAATCTGTGACACACCCCGAGAAATTACATTGCGAATAACAAGTGGTCGCCTGGCGTCTGAGACGGATCCAGACACCGACAAGGAGCCCTCGAACCAGAGAGAGGTCACGTGAGAGGGCGGGAGGAAGGGAGGGAGGGAGGGAGGTGTATGAGTGACGTGTGGTTATGTTAGTTTGTCAGGCTTGGCTACAGCAGTGCATTTTAAAATAGGGTTGCATTGTATTTTACAATGTTAAGAAAAGCTTGTGATACCAATGCAGAGCCATTTATAAATAGTGACATTTGAGCACATGACGGCTATTGTCCCATACCTTTATACATACACTTTCACCATATCTTTTGATATGAATATTGTAAAATGTATATTGCATGTATTTGTTTCCAAATTTAACATCAATTTACAGTTGGGTTTTGTGTTTGTATATCTTGGATTTTGCAACAACATTGCAGAAAATAATTCCTCTCTTCTGGGGTCCGTCAAGCAGTTTTTTGAGCATCTGTGCTCCAGAACCTACAACTCCACCATGAATGCAATGAATACCACCATAACAGAAGTGGAACAACCTCTCAACCAATACATTATTTTTCATAACAAAAACAATGCCAAAAGCACAGAAATGCAGGGCTGTTCGTACGCAAGCGTGGGTGTCCCTGGAGGGAAAAGGAGGTTAGGGTGGTTTAGAGGACAGCCTTGGATGAATAAACAGTCGCTCACCTGGGATGGAGGCAATTTGATTGTCCTACTAACCTTGCCCCACTGCTGTTTCTGAAGCCACTGGGTATCTACCATCATGTGAACACTCTGACTCTCACTCTCGGTGGCCTGCTTTACTTTGGTGTCCAACCGAGCGACGGGCAATTAAAAAGCGTATTATATACAGTAGTATATTAGATTTGAATAGATTTAAATGTATTGTCATTGCAGTTTGCATTGCATTGAGTATTATTGAGCATTATATATGAGTATACAGGCCATACCTAATGTACACACACACACACACACAGGGGGAGTCGTGTGTGTTGTTGGGTTTTCTGATAATGGTCAACATGAGGCCAGAGGTATCACATTGTGATACCTCTGGTATTAGTATCCCTTTAGTTACAATGTGAGAAGGATTTCTGATTCTGAGCTGCCGCTGAGCAAAACTGAAATAACAACCAGCGAGTGAATAGGGCACTTTTCATTTTTCTTGATTTTGTGCCAACTTCCTTAAATGCTGAAGTTGAACAAAAGTTGAAATGACGTTTTTTTTATAAAAAACAGCAACCCTATAGCTCCATAATAAATAATCACTGCTTGTTGTTATCCTGCCGTACTACTGTCTTCTGCTTCACTATTCATTCATACGATAATTCATCACCAGCTCTCCATGCACCAGAAGGGAGAACACTCCTCTCCACATTAGAGAGGAGTGACCAGAACTCAAGCACCCCGGTCCGAGTTCCCGGTGTGACAGCGAGACGGGGGACTCCCGGGCCGAAACCCGACACCGACCCAAAGC
The DNA here is from genome assembly GCA_027704905.1 of Muraenolepis orangiensis. NCBI lineage: Eukaryota > Metazoa > Chordata > Actinopteri > Gadiformes > Muraenolepididae > Muraenolepis > Muraenolepis orangiensis. The sequence continues at coordinate 20,715,229 of CM051021.1, read as the reverse complement.
TGTCTTCTGGGTATCAAATATTCAGTGTTCTGTCAGGGATTATGGGTCCAGGAGCAGGTGGAACATGACCTGCCCTGAGGTGGAGACGAAAGGTAACGCTGCGTCACGCAGCACGTACGGTGGCCCACCGCTGCCACCACCTCCACCATCACTACCTCCTCCACCGTCACCATCTCCACCACCCCCACCACCTCCTCCACCGTAACCATCTCCACCACCCCCACCCCCACCTCCACCACCTGCTCCACCTCCTCCACCGCTGCCACCACCTCCACCATCACTACCTCCTCCACCGTCACCATCTCCACCACCCCCACCACCTCCTCCACCGTAACCATCTCCACCACCCCCACCTCCACCACCTGCTCCACCTCCTCCACCGCTGCCACCACCTCCACCATCACTACCTCCTCCACCGTCACCATCTCCACCACCTCCACCACCTCCTCCACCGTCACCATCTCCACCACCCCCACCTCCACCATCACTACCTCCTCCACCGTAACCATCTCCACCACCCCCACCTCCACCACCTCCTCCACCGTAACCATCTCCACCACCCCCACCATCACTACCTCCTCCACCGTCACCATCTCCACCACCTCCACCACCTCCTCCACCGTAACCACCACCACAACCACCACCTCCTCCACCGTAACCACCACCACCTCCACCGTAACCACCACCTACGACACCACCACAACCACCACCTCCTCCACCGTAACCACCACCTCAACCACCACCTCTGCCTCCTCCACCCCCACCATGTCCATGATGACAGTGGTAGCCACAATTGATAATAAATGATAATAAATTGGCAGCTAATGCAGAATAATTGAACAGCTACAAGGCTAGTAGGATGGTTCGGCCTGTAATAAAGAGCTGGGCATGAACATAAATCTCGCCCGACGTTAAGGCAATTTTATCGACAAGCAAAATCAAATTATTGGAAATCAATACAGGCCGGCTAAACTGCTCAGAGGACAATCCAAGGTTTGATGTGAGGAGACAGAAAGGCGGGAAGTTTAGCGGAGGAAAACCTCCACATCTCTGTGACAGAAGCTCAGGAAATCTACACCATCCATCCATCGTTTACCGCCTATCCGGGTGGGGTCGCGGAGGTAGCAGCTTCAGCAGGGGACTCCAAACTTGCTCTCTGGCAACATGGACCAGCTCTGACTGGGGGATCCCAAGGTGTTCTCCCAGGCCACCTGTACCTTGGTCTAACCCGTGGCACTGCCTTGTCTCTGAGAGAGAGTGAGAGAGGGAGAGAGAGGTAGATGGTGCAAGAGTGAGAGAGAGACAGAGACAGAGACAGAGACAGAGAGAGAGAGAGAGAGAGAGAGAGAGAGAGAGAGAGAGAGAGAGAGAGGGAAAATGGTAGCGAGAGATAGAGAGGTAGCGAGAGAGTGAGAGGTAGCGAGAGAGAGAGAGAGAGGTAGCGAGAGAGGAAGAGAGAGGTAGCGAGAGAGGAAGAGAGAGGTAGAGAGAGAGGTAGCGAGAGACAGAGTGAGAGGAAGAGAGTGAGAGGAAGAGAGAGAGGGAGCGAGAGAAAGGGAGAGCGAGGGAGAGAGAACTGGCTGCAGTGAAAGAAGAAGCAGCAGTCAGAAAGTGCTGACAGTGCTAACCTCAGAGCAGCCTAAGCGTCCCTCTCAACGATTCCTTTGGCATTTAAATCTTTTTTATTTATCGACATTCTGCCGTGGTGAAATATCTCTGGCCAGTCGCACCAAAACAAACTAATTACACACATGGTGCCGTGGCTAATAGTTAGTGGATAGGTAAGGCCAGAGCACAGGCCAGATACAGAACCGTGTTCAACACAAAACAAACTAATTCCACACATGGTGCCATGGCTAATAGTTAGTGGATAGGTAAGGCCAGAGCACAGGCCAGATACAGAACCGTGTTCAACACAAAACAAACTAATTACACACATGGTGCCATGGCTAATAGTTAGTGGATAGGTAAGGCCAGAGCACAGGCCAGATACAGAACCGTGTTCAACACAAAACAAACTAATTACACACATGGTGCCATGGCTAATAGTTAGTGGATAGGTAAGGCCAGAGCACAGGCCAGATACAGAACCGTGTTCAACACAAAACAAACTAATTCCACACATGGTGCCATGGCTAATAGTTAGTGGATAGGTAAGGCCAGAGCACAGGCCAGATACAGAACCGTGTTCAACACAAAACAAACTAATTACACACATGGTGCCATGGCTAATAGTTAGTGGATAGGTAAGGCCAGAGCACAGGCCAGATACAGAACCGTGTTCAACACAAAACAACACGTTTCTGTGTGAACAACCACTGCCTTCTACTCATTACCTCTGTGTGTGTATATTGGCTTCACTATTGTGCTTTAACCTGAGCACTGGTTCTGCTCTCGGATGCTTGGTAGGAAGGAAATGTAACGTATTATATATTATGTTATTGTATATGTATATATGATATTATTATAGCTCGTTAGAAACTTGCACTTATGACTTCTGGTGACTAGTAGTTCTCTTGCCTACCTTTGTTGAACGCACTAGTAACAATGTAATGTGGTGAAGCGTCACTCCAGGTCCAGAGAAGCAGAGGTGGTATCGCACATCTCAAACAACATCGACAACCGCAGCAGCAGCCAAACAGACCGGAGCATCGCACGGCGATGTTCGTGGGACGTTGACATGAATCTGTCCTGATCCACTTATTTTAACGATTAGTCATTTTTAAATAAAGTGTCTTAAAGATTGCGAGACAGATTTTGTTGTTCTTGTACAACAACAATATTGGCTTTCTGATTCTGATTCTAGGGTGATATGGGCCGGTCCTGATTAGATCGTTACAAATGCGATTGTATTCCTTTTGATGTAATAATCAGAATGGAATATGTTGTATGTTGACAGGACACGCCTCAGGAGCCCACAGGAAATGGATCTGACTACCTAAACATATTGAATATATACTATATATACTATATAGATACTAACAGTGACATGCAGGAAATACTGCGGTCAACAGATGGAAGCTTTTTGTCATCACACAGAGAAATACAACTGGGTTCCAGGGGGTTCCACCCCCCCCCCATAAATATAGTTGATAATTATTCACAATTCTAATCCAAAAAATGATATATTATATATAAGTACCTTTGATGAACACATTGTGAAAAACAATATTTGACGGCTGTTTGTGGTCTTTGAAAACAATGACGGTACAAAAGAGCGATTGTGAAAATCGCCAAACCGCAATCACCTGTTGGAAACCATGGAAACCAACCTGTTACCCTCGGGGCAAAGCAAACAAGTTGGCCTCAAATCTGAAACAAACATTTGGATAGGTAGTACATTGTGATGGCGGCACAGACCCAGTTTTGTATGTGTGTGTGTGTGTGTGTGTGTGTGTGTGTGTGTGTGTGTGTGTGTGTGTGTGGAACCAAACTTCAAGCCCCCCCCCACCCTGCACCACTCGAGGAGAAGGGAGAGAGCTACTCAGAAAACTACACCTGTACCTGTCTACTTTTATCACGTTTACGTGTTGCCTCATAACATCAGTTTGTGTCACCATATAACTAAATGAACAGGAAGTGTATTTTCTTTAGAATATCCAGTTTATTATGTTTTATTTGGGTTAACGTTATAACCTTCGCCATGGAAGAGGGACCGGAGGTTATGTTTGTTAGTTAATTATGGGCCAAGGAAGATCAAGATCCAGGGGACCCTCAAGTTGTCCTTGTGTTCGCATCACATGACCAATAAAACCGATTTAAAAAGGGCGGTAAGCTCCATTATACTCATCATTGTATACTATCTGCCTGCATTAGAAACGCATTAAACGCAGCTCCTTCAGCTCCTCCATCCATTCCACTTAATCCAGGTGTGCACAGGGTTAGAAACAATGAGCTCCCACCCATTCTCTCTGCAGGGGAAGGTCAGCCAGACCATTCCTTCATAGTCACCCTGTGCCCCACTCCCAAAGATAATCAGAAATAAGGTGCTACCCACACCCCATCTGCAAACAGCATTATGTCAATGTGTTGCCCAAGGTCACTGTTTGAGCTCAGAGCTTCCAGACTCAAAATCATACACACACAGAAGTAATTTAAACCTTTTACAAACGTCGTCAACAGCCATGCTGTAAGCGGGGTTCCTTTGGCGACTGGAGATTTGAGGTTAACCAGAACCACGTCCTGCTCTTGATTGACAGGCTCCCCTATGGCCGGTCCACCGCCAAGGCAAGCGGTCCAAAGTTCCCTTTAGACTGCACCAAACACAACAGGTCCCAGGACCACCTCCATCACCCCTCACGCCCACAAGAGAGAGGACGGACAGGTCCTAGGACCACCTCCATCACCCCTCACGCCCACAAGAGAGAGGACAGACAGGTCCTAGGACCACCTCCATCACCCCTCACGCCCACAAGAGAGGACGGACAGGTCCTAGGACCACCTCCATCACCCCTCACGCCCACAAGAGAGAGGACGGACAGGTCCTAGGACCACCTCCATCACCCCTCACGCCCACAAGAGAGAGGACGGACAGGTCCTAGGACCACCTCCATCACCCCTCACGCCCACAAGAGAGAGGACGGACAGGGGGAGAGAGAGAGAGAGAGAGAGAGAGAGAGAGAGAGGAAGGAAGTGGAGACTCACCGGCGTTCAGAGTGCCTGTGACCAGTCGGAACATGTACTGGGCCATCCTGAAGATCTCCCGCTTGCAGCGCTTCCGGCAGCTCATCCTGGTCGCGTGGCGAGGTGAAGACGGGTGGAGGCGAAGTGAAAACAGAGCCAGGGTGGGGGGGATATCAGAGCTTCGGAGGATGGGGGTGGGGGGGATATCAGAGCTTCGGAGGATGGGGGTGGGGGGCTCTCTTTAAATGCACCACATCAAAAAACCTCGGAAGGAAAGAAGCAAGGAAAGTCAGCCGACTGTGTGGGTGGCGTGGCCTCTGTGAAGAGAGCGAGGGGACCATGAGAGAGTTAATGCTCGCCAGAGGATCTTGTGTGTGTGTCCGTGTGTGTGTAAAATCAGGGCTCCTGTGCCTCTGCCTCCATGCGTCTCCAGGTGAAGGCTCTGGGCCGTTCGGTGTCCGGCTCTCCTTGTTTCAAATGTTTCTTCTTTCTACCAAAACATTCCCTTCAACTCTTTTTGTTGATGCATCTCCGCCTGACGTTCTCTTCCACTGGACCAGTGAAACGTGTTCTCTCTCTCTCTCTCTCCTGAGTAGACTGGATTCCCAGTGCTGCGGTCGATCCAGCATATATATCTCACTCACTCAAACACACACGCTCACACACAAGCGGGTTCCCTTACTTACAACCCTCTCCCCTCTCCCTCTCTCCCTCTCTCCCTCTCTCCCTCTCTCCCTACTCCGCACCATCTGTGGATGTTTTATTCTCACCAA
>CM051021.1:20639833-20704833 GCA_027704905.1 Muraenolepis orangiensis | reverse complement strand
CCATCCTCCTTTCTTTCCTCAAGAAGACTTCAATGACTCTGTTGTACAGTTGATCTGTGCGTTTCAGTTCCAAAAAAACTGCTTGTAGAAATCTACACAAATTAACTTGTTCAAGTTGAGTTTGCTAGCTCTGCGTAGCTCCGCCTCTCAATAGCGTGTATCCAATCAAAATACGTGCGCGTGCTGACGTAATCATACGCCTGCTAGCTGGCGCCGGTGTCGCCAACTCGAAATCTGATTGGTTAATGCCAGTTTTGTTTCTGTTCACTTTAAGCTCCAGGCTGCCCCTGCTCCCCCACTGTTGATTCTGAAGGCCTAAGGGCAGATTTCTTGGACCCTGGCAACACATTATGGCTGAAATATGATTGGATAAAAGCTCTAACATAAAGGCCAGCCCTCCAAACCTCGATCTGAGACTGGAAGCAGCAGCAACCAAGAGGAAAGCTATGAAATGAAGATAATAGCATGCCACCTGTCATATAACATGGGGTTGACTGAGTCATAACCATTAGGCCTCAACTAACAGCCCTGAGTCATAACCATTAGGCCTCAACTAGCAGGGGGTTGACTGAGTCATAACCATTAGGCCTCAACTAACAGCACTGACTCATAACCATTAGGCCTCAACTAACCGCAATGAGTCATAACCATTAGGCCTCAACTAACAGGGGGTTGACTGAGTATGGACCTGGATGAAGACAGGAAGGTCGCAGTGACCTTCCTGTCTTCATCCCGTTTGATCAACTCAAATAGGAGACAATCATCACAGTTGTGCTAAAGGGAATAAATAATGAGCGTAGGTTGGATCAGGGAACTCCCGTCAAAGCTTTGTCTACTTGTCGGCTTGTCTACTTGTCTGCCTGTCTACTTATGTATTTGTCTATAACAATTATCTAGTCTTTATTAGTTGCCAAAATACTATCAACACATCTCCTGTCCGACAAGACACAGCAAGACTCTTGATCACTAATATTCCACCATTAAGCACGCTTATCGCACTGTTGCGCGGCCGGCTTTCGGGAGACCATGCCTCTGCTTCCTGCTTACAAACATAAGTTGAAGACCACGGCCACAACAATGAGGAATGTGCGTCGCTGGACAGACGATGCCATACTACACCTGCAGGGTGGGCTGGAAATCACTGGCTGGAGTGTATTCTAGACCACTGACCTTGATGTGTATGCAGATCATGTCACAGCATACATTAACAAGCTAGTGGAAGAATGCATCCCGACCAGGTCTGTTCACTCATTCCCGAACCGCAAACCATGGATGAATGCTGACATACGGAACAAACTAAGGGAACAGAGTACCGCTTTCACAACAGGCGACTCCAGTTTACTATAAGTAGGCCATGAACAAACTCAGAAAAGCCATCAAGAAGGGGAAATTCGATTTTTTTTTAAACTGGAATTATAGTTCAGGGGCTCTGACACGAGACGTATGTGTCAAGGTCTGAGGGTCCTCTCCAAATACAAGGGGAGCTCTGAGCGGACCAACAACAAATTGAACATTCACAATCTACAACTGTCCGAGTACTACAGAACCTTCAGGAGGGTGAAGGCAGGGAAGGCAGCGGGCCCAGACGGAGTTCCATCCAGTGTCTTCAAGACCTGGGCTGACCAGCTGGCTCCTGTGTTCAAGGACATCTACAATACATCACTGCAACAGTCTGTCGTCCCAGCGTGCTTCAAGAGACAACCATGGTTAGCCATGAAGTGCCTGGATAAATTTGTCATGTCACAGATTAACTTTTCCATCCCAGACTCCAGTTTGCATACAGACCAAACAGGTCTGTAGACGACACCATCTTCATGCCACTACACACGGCCCTGCAGCACCTAGACAGGAGGGACACCTCCGTCAGACTGCTGTTCATTGACTACAGCTCGGCGTTCAACACCATCGTTCCCTCCAAGCTGGTCCTGAAACTGAGGGACCTAGGTCTGGGCGCCCCCATCTGTATTTGAATGATGGACTTCCTGACGGGCAGGCCTCAAGTGGTGAAGATTGGAAACAACATCTCATCCACTTTTCAAACCCAAGCACCCCAGGGCTGCTGCCTCAGTCCCCTGCTGTACTCGCTGTATACACATGACTGTACTGCCTCAGTCCCCGGCTGTACTCGCTGTACACACATGACTGTACTGCCTCAGTCCCCGGCTGTACTCGCTGTATACACATGACTGTACTGCCTCAGTCCCCGGCTGTACTCGCTGTACACACATGACTGTACTGCCTCAGTCCCCGGCTGTACTCGCTGTACACACATGACTGTACTGCCTCAGTCCCCGGCTGTACTCGCTGTACACACATGACTGTACTGCCTCAGTCCCCGGCTGTACTCGCTGTATACACATGACTGTACTGCCTCAGTCCCGCTGTCGCTGTATACACATGACTGTACTGCCTCAGTCCCCTGCTGTATACACATGACTGTACTGCCTCAGTCCCCGGCTGTACTCGCTGTATACACATGACTGTACTGCCTCAGTCCCCGGCTGTACTCGCTGTATACACATGACTGTACTGCCTCAGTCCCCGGCTGTACTCGCTGTACACACATGACTGTACTGCCTCAGTCCCCGGCTGTACTCGCTGTACACACATGACTGTACTGCCTCAGTCCCCGGCTGTACTCGCTCTACACACATGACTGTACTGCCTCAGTCGCCGGCTGTACTCGCTCTACACACATGACTGTACTGCCTCAGTCGCCGGCTGTACTCGCTCTACACACATGACTGTACTGCCTCAGTCCCCGGCTGTACTCGCTGTACACACATGACTGTACTGCCACACACAGCAACAATCGGATTATCAAGTTTGCAGACGACACCACAGTCATCGGCTTGATAAGCGAGGGCGATGAAACGGAGTACAGAGATGAGGTAGTCCAGCTGACGTGATGGTGTGAGGACAACAGCCTCGCACTGAATGTCAGCAAGACTAAGGAGCTCATTGTGGACTTCAGGAGCCACCTGCTTTTATCCACAGGCAGTGACCTACTGAACTGCTAGGAGTGCTGACACTATAACATTGTCATTCATATTATGTTACACTATCATACACTATACTTTACACATACTTTTGCTGGACTTTCTGGTCTTATTAAAGTAGCTACAATGTTCTACACTGTACTCATGGTGCTGCTTTTTATATATTGTTTGCACAATTCAACATATGTATTTATCATCCATCAGACACATTTATTGTGTTTTTTATTGTGTATAGCAATTAAAAATCTTGAAATCTTGAATAATTTGCACACTCATTCACGAATATTTAATGCAACAATAGCTCAGTCTGATGGGACTTGGCTTGGGAACCGGAAGGACACCCTTTCTAGTCCCCAAAACACCTGGAAACTGCCGAGGGGCCCTTGAGCAAGGCACCAGACCCCTACACTGCTCCCCGGGCAGCTGTATATACAATAGCTGCCCACTGCTCCTAATACTAGGATGGGTTTAATGCAGAGAAACAGATTTCACTGAGTGTGCATGTATGTGACCAATATAGAGGATTCCATCCTACAGATTACAACCACACATTTCCAACCATGTCCAATATTGTCTTCTGATCAGTGACTCGTGACACAATATCCTGCTATTTAAAGTTGCTTTTCATTGTGTTTTGATTAACCGTATGCTTCTTATGTATTTGGCTGTAGATCAACGGATTGCATGAGAACCTTGAGACTCAATCAAAACAGGATTTAATCAAAACAGAGCAAAATTGGCTGATTGTGAAAATTGGCTGAGGTGCCATCATGTAGCTGACGGGGCCAATTGAACCTTACCACATGTAAAACAACATCCAATCCTCTTAGGACAGTAGCTTTGAGACAGTCAGAGAGGACCTGATTCATCTCTTGAATTCACATCCATTATAAATGGACATTGAAGGCAACTTTTTGGTAAATGTCTTGACTTGAATGGCTTATTTAAGACTATAAATGTTGACCCAGAAATATGATGCAATCAATTTAACTATTCTAGTCTTAATTGTTTGCGCTCCATAATGGTGTGTGTCTGCATATAAATGTGTTATGCAACACTCTTGGCCTTCTTATAAAAGCAAAACGTTTTGTCTCAGATATAAATGGAAGTTAACTTGCCGTTAAGAGTTTAAACCAATTAGACGCAAATAAAAACAGCTCCATTAGCACAACAAATACACTGAATAAACAATCGTTTTGGAAAGCCTGTACTAAACGCTGACTGTGGCACAGACCGAAAACACCGAAACCATGAAATCAGAGTCGGGATTGCTCACCTGGATATTCAGTTTTCCTGATTTGAAGAAGAAATACACTACATATAATACATAATAATAACTACACAAAGACATGTGTGGCCCTCAGGCCACAGCCTCTAACCCAACCATCTGTGACATGGACTCAGTTATTTCTCACAGGATGGTTTGAGCCCCCCTCTCCCATGTTCCCATGGTCAGAGGACTCCATGACGTGATACTAATCAACCTGAGCACATATTGGACACTTCATCCTGACCTCCACAGTCAGCATTATTTTCTTCTCCCAGGCGTTAAAAGCAGTGAACTCTACAGGGGGGGAAACAACCCTTTTTCCAACCTACCGCTTGAAAATGGCCACAAGTTTATAGCCTGTCAGCTGTTCACTCCTTTGACATGTTCAGTGTGTCCTGTTGGTGCTTCTGAAGCTAAGCTGGATTTGAAAAACATGCAAAACCTGCATGCACTTTATCCATATAAACCCAGTGGATCGCTTAGAAGGAATCAAGGAAAGGTCAGGTTCACGTCAGGTTATAGATAAATATAAAATGGCACATTAAAGAAAAACATCCAAGAAATCCATCCAAGAAAAACTGTCTGGAGGCGGAGCTCACACAGCGTGTTGGATGTTAGTGTGTCATGAGAAATGGATTGTGCATCCATCATGAGGCCAAATCAATGGGTCTGTCATGTTTAGTACAAGTCAGCCTAAGTGCTACCAAACCAATGCTCAAATCAATTAAAAGTGAAAATGTGTACACAGCAGGTCTATGTCAGGCCCCATTAGTTACGAATGAGCTTTAATCTGTCAATGTAAGTTAACTAAAGAACTTTTGAAAGCATGTAAACTATAGGATCAGTTAAAATAGAACGGTTAATAAACAATAATTCTTCAACCCTGAATAATTGAACCATGAAAAAGTTTAGGGCTAACTCTCTCAATGCTTTGAGACAGACTTAATGGTGTGTGTGTGTGTGTGTGTGTGTGTGTGTGTGTGTGTGTGTGTGTGTGTGTGTGTGTGTGTGTGTGTGTGTGTGTGTGTGCAAACGATGGCTGATGGATTGATTGGATTTCCTGTGAGCCATACATTTTTTGACCCCTTATGAAAAATGTAATTTATGTGATATAAAAACGACCTATATAAATGACCATGTGCTAGCATATTATTTCCATGTACTACATGGTCTTGTAGCTTGTGCCTGCTACAAGTACTGACGCAAGTATTAAGTATTCTATATGGCTCAGCTGAAAGTCCAATATGTACATCTCACTTAATTGCACTGATATTAATTATTTTACATTTCAAATAATTAGTGCGTCAATGAGGACATAAACATACTAATTAGAGATTGGGTTAACAAGATGTATGATATGCGATGCCTTTAAAACATAATGAATTTTGATGACACATTATTTGTACACTTTGAAGACAAAGATGAGGCTTGGAAGCTGCATTCAGCAATGGTTCTCCAATGGTTCTCCAATGGTTCTCCAATGGTTCTCCAATTGGTTGACAACTGGCCATAGATACAAATGCGGTAACAATCGGATGCAGTGAAAAGTAAGTTCCTGACAGCATCCACAACCAAATTGTAAATAGCGTAATCTAGTTATCTCTTCCCGCCAGAGCTCTCCAGATGAACCAATAACTGCCTTCATGAGGTCGCTCTCTTGACCTCATATAGAAGCACCTTTAGCAACAGACTCATTCCACCCAGGTGCACCACAGAACGCCATAGGAAGTCCTTTCTTCCTGTGGCCATTAGACTCTTTAACTCATCTACCTCGGGTCGTGAGAGGGACAGTGGAGACTCAGTGACCTGAGGCCAACGTACTTATTATTATTATTATTTTTTGGTCAACGCACTGTAAATCATCTCATTGTAACTTTGCACTGTAAATTCTATTTCAAATTCTAATTCACTTTCACATGTCACTTTTCAGTTGAGTTATTTATTAATATATTATTACTGCCAATTTGCACTATACGTATTGTTGTGTATTGTATATACCTACGTATTACTGTAATAATACTGTAAATTTATCATCATTTATCAATACATTTAGATTTCATTTAGAATTATTTTAACTATACTTTTGTTTATAATAGTTTTATTTAGTTAGTTGTTTTGTTTTTTAGCTTAGGTATTAGTATTTTTGTGTGTGCATTTATTCCCCCTGTGTCAACTGTTGCACCTTAATTTCCCTCGGGATTAATAAAGTAATCTGAATCTGAATCTCTCACAACCAGGTTGGGTTACAGGGTTTTATAACTCCCTAGTGAAACATCGGGGACAATATACAGATGTTTGTTTTATTAAAATGTGTATGTATACTAATAATCATCTTTGAAAAAAACTGAATAGCATGCAATGTTCCTTTGCCTAAAAAAAGGTTTATTCAACCATCACTTAAAGTCAATAGGAACACATTTGTTTTTAACGGCGGCCTGGGCAGAGGCTGCTGGAGGGAAGAGGGGCCAAAAACCACAGAAGAAGAAGCCGTGTGTGAATGACCAGCAACAAGGACCCCCTGGTCAGGGAAACAAGGACCCCCTGGGTCCGGGAAACAAGGACCCCATGGGTCCGGGAAACAAGGACCCCCTGGTCCGGGAAACAAGGACCCCCTGGTCAGGGAAACAAGGACCCCCTGGTCAGGGAAACAAGGACCCCCTGGGTCAGGGAAACAAGGACCCCATGGGTCCGGGAAACAAGGACCCCCTGGTCCGGGAAACAAGGACCCCCTGGTCAGGGAAACAAGTTCAAATCCTGGGTTTAGACCGGGGACACTCCTTCAGAAAGGTAAACCCTGAGCTCCAGCAAGGGGGGGGGGAATTAATTTAAAGACCAGAGAAAGAGAGGTTTTTTAGTACATCTAGAACATTTATTTTCATTAAGGGCTTGGTCTCTCGACGGTGTGTACGTCAAACGGCCAAGATCCGCAGAGCCAGACAGCCTAGGAGACAGAGAGAGAGACAGAGAGAGACAGAGAGAGAGAGAGAGAGAGAGAGAGAGAGAGAGAGAGAGAGACAGAGAGAGAGAGAGAGAGAGAGAGAGAGAGAGAGAGAGAGAGAGAGAGACAGAGAGAGAGAGACCCCCGGTCGACTGCTGTGACTTCAGAGGTCGTTACTTGCGATTTTTTATGGTTTCCACTTTTTCACGGCTTGTCACCTTTTATGAGACTTTATATTCTGCCCAGTGGAAAGAGCACGACACCACGCAGGAGGGGCTATGGTTTTACATAGATACATACATGGATATTCATCATGAGTAGGTTTAGTGGTTTTGTAGGTTCATTAAATCACAGAGCAGAGGTGTTGGAAAAAAGCCAGACTTTTTTGTAATAAGCAAAACATTTAAACTAACAACCACCTGAAGCACAACCTTGACAAGACTGAGCTCCTCTTCATACCGGGGAAAGACTGCCCTCAGACGGACCTACTGGTCACCATCGAGAACACCCAAGTCTCCCCCTCAACCACAACAAGAGACCTTGGTGTGGTGGTAGATGACCAGCTGTCCTGCAATGCCAACGTCACCGCGGTGGCCCGATCTTGCAGAATTGCCCTCTACAACATCCGCAGGATCCAGCCCTTCCTCACACGTGAAGCGGCGCAGATCCTGGTCCAAGCGCTCGTCATCACCCGCCTCGACTACTGCAACTCTCTCCTGGCGGGACTCCCCGCCTCTGCAACCAAGCCCCTCCAACGCATCCAGAACGCAGCAGCACGCCTGGTATTCAACCTACCAAAATTCTCCCACGTGACCCCTCTGTTCCGCAATCTCCACTGGCTTCCGGTAAATGCTCGCATCAAGTTCAAGACTCTGGTGCTGAACTTTAGGGCAGTCAATGGAACTGCCCCAGCCTACCTCCAGGCGTTGGTCAAGCCCTACATCCCAGCCAGAGCGCTCCGCTCAACTTCTGCCAGGCGACTTGATGACAACCAAGCATCGCTCGTCCAAGACCCAGCTCTTCAGGGCTCTGGCTCCACAGTGGTGGAATGAACTCCCGTCTCATGTCAGGACGGCAGAGTCCCTCGCCAGCTTCCGCTGTGAACCCCTAACTTGCTTAAGTCCTGACATTAATAGCTCTTAGCATGTTGTATATTCTAGCAAGTGTATATCCTTAATGTTGATAACACGCTCTTATCACAGCTACTTGACCTGGCAGTACAAAATTGTTATTCATCTTGTTAATATGAATGCTTGTGAACTGCTGTATTTTTATGTTTGCGTACCTCAGCGTTATGCTATTGTCTGCTTCAACTAATGTACACCTTGTAAGTCACTTTGGATAAAAGCGTCTGCCAAATGCCCTAAATTTAAATGTAAATATCAAATCAATCAAAATCAATGTAATGCATCTGTCCTAGTCACACTTTGTTCTCCTTCAGAGACAGACACCAAAAACAAATCTATAATTATTGTTCTAGCGCCAAAATGCAACAAATAGTTCACTTCACACATAAAAACCGGTTGATCATTTACACAGAGAGGCTGTAAAGCTAACGTCTGGAACATCTGCCTCCACATTATCTCCTGTATATATTTGCATATTAGTTTTTCTTCCTGTACATTTTGGGAACATTTGCAGGGAGAGACAGATCTCCCAGAATGCACCATCGTAAACACCGGCAATTTACTGTAAAACATATACACTGTATATTTACAGCTGTTCAACTGTATATTTACAGCTCTTCAACTGTATATTTACAGCTCTTCAACTGGATATTTACAGCTGTTCAACTGTATATTTACAGCTGTTCAACTGTATATTTACAGCTCTTCAACTGGATATTTACAGCTCTTCAACTGTATATTTACAGCTGTTCATTCTGTTGAACATTCTGCTGTTCTGTATATTGTTATATATGATTATACTGTCCTTTGTTATGGTGCATAAGGGAAGAGGGTTCTAAAGGTTCTACTGTTTTTCCTTGCCTACACAAAAACAAGAAGAGTACATTTACAGGGTTACTAGACGGGATGACTAATGGCTGCAAGATGAACACACACCCACACACCCACACACACACCCACACACCCACACACACACCCACACACCCACACACACACCCACACACCCACACACACACCATTAAGTCTGAAATTCCCTTGTTCAGCTGGAATGAGAAGAAGGAACTAGCAGTGCCCCAGGCAGCCAGTGTACCAAATAGTAATCCTTAGCAGGAACAGGAAGCTTCTGAAACAAGGCCAGCAGGGGACGCCTCTCAGTTGTGGTCATGTCAAATGTTTGTACGCTGCTGAACAGCATCCAAAGAAGGTTGTTCATTTGTTTCGGTTACGGGGCATCATTCATCTCAACATAAATACGTCAGCCCACAACTATTAACACATATGTACGCCAGGGGGCAAAATACACAAGAGAGGACGTTCTTCGTCACTTCAGAATAGGCATCGCTACAAGCGGCAACACGCACGGCAACAGCTTACGAGTGTCTTCTGGAACTAGAGAGCTCTGTTAGTGTAAGTCGTAGTCCGCTGTCATAGCAGAGCGTATATTATAGCACCAAGTTAGCGCCAAGCGGAGGTGGGCCTCCTCATTTTCCATTGCCTCGTTTTGTTTAGAGAGCAGAAGAAATGACTTGTCTGTTGGCGTTCTGCTCACGCCTGCTGTGTGCCGTACAGAAGCACAGTGGTCGTCAACTCGTCCCTCCCTCCCTCCCTCCCTCCTTTAAACCCCCAGAGTAGAAGTGAGGCCTGGTGTTTTTGGTTGGTGTACGGTCAACCTTGCAGTCTCTGTAGATTCAAGATTCAAGATATTTTTGTTTGCCATATGCATTACATTCCAGTCATTTAGCAGACGCTTTTATCCAAAGCGTCTTACGATAGTGTGCTTCAACAAAGGAAGGTACCAGTCACCAGAAGTCAAAAGAGCATTTCATTTCTAACGAGTCTCCAATAACTGAACCAGTGCTCAGGTAGAAGTACGATAATGCAGGCAAAAGTGTAAGGGAAAAAGTACAATAAGTTGGCAAACAATATGCAACAATATCTAGAACAATATCTACCTATCTATAATATGTAATCTACTTTTGACTGACTTAATTGACTTAGCGCTACGAGGAAAGATCCGGGAAGTGTGTCCTGAAGAGATGGGTTTTCAGCCTGTGGCTGAATGGGGAGTGACTCTGCAGTCCTGACCTCCGTGGGGAGTTTGTTCCACCGAAGTGTGGGGGAACTTGGGGCGGTTGAACACCAGGCGAGCTGCAGCTGCAGGGTATGTCGCGATCGCGAACATCGTGAAGTCCAACGGGGGGGAATCAGAATTCCTTTGTTTGTCACTCACGTTATTATTAACAATAATAATAATACAAATGATAAAAAATTAATAAAAAAGAATAATAAAATAAAAAATAAATAAACATCAACCTCATGAGGATTCTGAAATCATCTCGCGACCCCCCCCTCGGGGTCCGCGACCCCCACTTTGGGAACCCCTGCTGTAGACCGCCGCCACCCCCCACTCGAAAAACCCGTTGTTCTAGTCAGACGGACGTCACGGAGGAGTCACTTTATGCCTTACCTCATTTAGGCTGATAAGATTGTCGCAGCCAATTTCCAAGTGTACCATAGTTGGTAAAGCAGTGTCCATGTAGTGAAGTAACAGCCCATCATCTTCGCCTTCGCCATTTTGACGTAAAATCCTACGTAGAAACAACGTAGCACTACGCTAGATCCCCTCTCGCTCCAGCCAGTATACCTTCTAGCTCCCTATTGAGCTGTGGGGAAATCTGAAAGAATACGCCCATTGGCTACAAATCACGATATGATTGGTTGATCAAATTGTCAATCCAAACGTACGCTCTCATTCAGTCTAAGGGCCAAAGTCATCGGGAATACTTTGGTTGAAGGATATTCTTCCCAGCAACCTAGAAAAATATCTGATTGGTTGCATTGTTTTTCCAACACAAAACCACTCAAATGCGTCGTGCATGGACCGAGAAAGACAAACAAATCAACGTAACTGTAATATAACACATAACACATACCATTCTCATTTATTCATTTGATTAAAATTTGCTTAAATTGTATTACATTTTATTAATACAATTAATTAAAACAAATTGTTTTTGTTTCATCTGAGAGTTCCAGGGTCTTCTCTGAATACCTTGAAGGCCCTAACGCTTCACCACTGATATACACATATGTGTATACACATATGTGTATATATATATATATATATATATATATATATACACATATGTGTATATATATATATATGTGTATATATATATATATATACACATATGTGTATATATATATATATATATATATACACATATATATATATATACACATATGTGTATATATATATATATATATATATATATATATATACACATATATATATATATACACATATGTGTATATATATATATATATATATATACACATATGTGTATATATATATATACACATATGTGTATATATATATATATATACACATATGTGTATATATATATATATGTGTATATATATATATATATATATATACACATATGTGTATATATATATATATATACACATATGTGTATATATATATATACACATATGTGTATATATATATATATATATATATATATACACATATGTGTATATATATATATATGTGTATATATATATATATATATATATATATATATACACATATGTGTATATATATATATATGTGTATATATATATACACATATATATATATATACACATATGTGTATATATATATATATATATATATATATATATATACACATATATATATATATACACATATGTGTATATATATATATATATATATATATACACATATGTGTATATATATATATACACATATGTGTATATATATATATATATACACATATGTGTATATATATATATATGTGTATATATATATATATATATATACACATATGTGTATATATATATATATATATATATATATATATATATATACACATATGTGTATATATATATATACACATATGTGTATATATATTTTTAGTGACGACCACAGGGACACCACAGGGACACCACAGGGACACCACAGGGAC
Source organism: Muraenolepis orangiensis (assembly GCA_027704905.1). Taxonomy (NCBI): domain Eukaryota; kingdom Metazoa; phylum Chordata; class Actinopteri; order Gadiformes; family Muraenolepididae; genus Muraenolepis; species Muraenolepis orangiensis. The sequence continues at coordinate 20,692,507 of CM051021.1, read as the reverse complement.
ACCACAGGGACACCACAGGGACACCATAGGGACACCATAGGTTTCCCACCCACACCGACCAGAAAAAAAGATAGAGTCGCAAATGTTTACAATGCGACGTATTGCTGACACTGAAGGGCGTGAGAAATAATAAAACTGCCCCGACATCCAACTGTCGTTTGCTGCCATCTGCTGGCCGTTAACGTGCAGTGCGCCGAAATTTACAGTTGAGACTTGGAATGAATATTGAAAGAAAGTAACTTGATAATGTGGCCAATTACATATGTAGTCGCAAATCGCCATACAGTCACAGCTTGTAGGCTATTCCTAGTGATAAGGCTCCATAAACAAAAAAATAACAGTATGGCTTCGTTATACCATAAGCAAACCTCTGATATCAGAATCAGAAAGTTAGGGTCCGGAGCAACACAGTTATGTGCAAAATAAAACAGTACAGACAAGGCAAAACAATAAGTCAATAGGTATATATATATATATATATATAATATAAATTTATAATAATATAGTCTCTCTTGAAAATACTTTGACTATTCTCCCTCGCCATATATATATATATATATATATATATATATATATATATATACACATACATACATATACATTTACATTTACATTTACATTTAGGGCATTTGGCAGACGCTTTTATCCAAAGCGACTTACAAGGTGTACATTAGTTGAAGCACACACACACACACACACACACACACACACACACCCCTTATTTCCATTTTTGTTCTAACAGAATAATCATTGATTTCCTTCCTCAGGCTTCTCCCAGAAACCAATGAGTTAAGTAGTCATTAAGTCTTCCTCTTTCTTTCTGCTGACACACCAGAGGAAACACGTTGTTAAGAAGAGGAAGAGGTTTATTACTGTGGAACCGGCAGATGGGGACAGAGAATGTAAGAAGAAGAAAAAGCAGAACACAATTAGACGAGGACCAAGAGAAAGCAGCGGATCCAATTAAGCTCTAGCCTGGAGGATCTCTCTCTCTCTCTCGCTCTCTCTCTCTCTCTCCCTCTCTCCCTCTCTCCCTCTCACCAGATATGAACTGAATTATACTCTTACTTCCAATGACAAACATAACATGAAGAGTTTCAAGCCAATAGCTAACATGCTTCCCGACTTCTAATCCATTCAGCAATACGGCTTCTCTATGGCTTCTCATCTTAGCCAGAGCCCCGGGTCTCAGCGGGGTGCAGTGCGGAAAAGAGCAGTTCCTTGGTCCGTAAGTAAGCTAACCACAAAGTTGTGTCCAATTCTGTACACAACCTTTTGAGTTATCTTGCAGACAGACAAACAGGAGAAAACCGGTTCCATCCCTAGAACTACAGAGCCAACGTTCACCAAGCTACACGACGTTTGTAATTCATAACACAGTCAATGCTGAATATTCAATTCTGAACTCTGGTCAATAACGTTCCAAGGGTGTGCGTTATTTTTAAATCACAACGCCATTAATAGTGTAACAACAGTCAGCATCTAAATCCCAGATGTTTCCAGATGTTACCAAACAAAAAACTATATGCTCAACAATATTACAATTTCAGCTGATCATAATCGTTATCAGAGGAAAGTCTGTCTTCTATCTGGTGGTCTAACATCCTTGTCCCTGGGGTCACTCAACAGACAAGAAAAAAGGACAAGCGTCCATATAACATTACGGTTCTAAATCCACAGCCCTTTTTAAACGCCCTTGAACCGTGTCTTTCCAGTGTACCCTTTCCTCCATGGCCCCATAAGGGGGAGACAGCCGCATTGTGTCTCCTGCGTCTCCAATGAACATTAACCAGAAACCTTCCGCAAGAGTTGGTTAAGCAGTTGAGTTTGGTTAAGGTCCTTAACCAGAAACCAGGATCCTTAACGCGGCACGGACAGACGCTACAAACAGTGTATTGGTTAATGGTTCCTTAACAAGTTGAGGGTTCCTCAAGGGGTCGGGGGGTACCTGTGGGGGCGGGCGTGGCCCAGGTGACGATGCGTCGGACCAGGCAGCAGTTCATCAGCACTTTCTTGGAGAAGCCGTGCTCCGTGCAGAAGTCCTCCTTGGCTGGTTCAGACATGGCCCACGCTCTCCCTTTCTCTTTTCCACTGCTGCTGGGGAAGAGAGAGACCATGTTTCTCTTAACAAGATGGAGAGGTTTGCCCTTGAAGTTCACTCCAGATGTAGAATGTGGCATTGGCATTTTTTACAATATAGTGTAAATAACACGAGAGGGCCCTCAGAAGAGTGCATACCTCCGCCACAAAAAGTCCCCCCTGTGCCAACATGGAATCAACTGTTCCTTGGCCCCCAAGTTTTGTTCAATTCTGCAAAGAGCTTTTTGAGTTATCTTGCTAACAGACAAACAGGCTTTGGATGGTGGAGGTAACTAGACTATATAGTTTATATATATATTTATATTTCAATGACACAATTATATTTTAAAATGTTTGCCTTTCCGTAGACAAATGTAAAAGTTACAAAGCGTTGGTGGCACCTTGCATTAAGTCGATTGTATTTTTCATACAATTAAATTATAAAATTGTATAAAGTATAAAATTGACGAGAGTCAAGGGGGGGGTGTTGTTCCCATCAACAGCAACCATCAGGTGGCAAAAACCACCCACCGCTTTGTCAAGATTTCCTTTGTTTATAATCATATCCTGGTACCATTCAGGAGCCAGCGGGACTCTACTATGATCATTAACCATAAGAACCAGCGGGACTCTACTATGATCATTAACCATAAGAACCAGCGGGACTCTACTATGATCATTAACCATAAGAACCAGCGGGACTCTACTATGATCATTAACCATAAGAACCAGCGGGACTCTACTATGATCATTAACCATAAGAACCAGCGGGACTCTACTATGATCATTAACCATAAGAACCAGCGGGACTCTACTATGATCATTAACCATAAGAACCAGTGGGACTCTACTATGATCATTAACCATAAGAACCAGCGGGACTCTACTATGATCATTAACCATAAGAACCAGCGGGACTCTACTATGATCATTAACCATAAGAACCAGCGGGACTCTACTATGATCATTAACCATAAGAACCAGTGGGACTCTACTATGATCATTAACCATAAGAACCAGCGGGACTCTACTATGATCATTAACCATAAGAACCAGCGGGACTCTACTATGATCATTAACCATAAGAACCAGTGGGACTCTACTATGATCATCAACCATAAGAACCAGCGGGACTCTACTATGATCACACCCCCCCCCCATCAAACTATTACTATTTACAGAAGACCGTTTCACCGGAGTGACAACTCCCATCCCTGAGCTCTTCCTCCTCTTACCTTGCAGGCTGCTGAGGTCCTGCGTGCTGCTGCACGTGAAGAGATGAGTGTGAAGAGATGAGAGGGCCAGCCAGAGTCAGAGTCAAGCGAAACCAAAGAAGGTAAAGTAGGGAGCAGAAGAGACCCGGACCTCCTTAAGACGTACATCTAACAGGGGTGATCGTTGTCTTTTAAAGTGAAACAATAATCCTGCACATACCACTCTCAGACTGAGTGGAATATAAACCAATCAACAAACCCGCCCTACACAGCAGCCTTTCAATGGTGTCGCCATTAATCGCTGTGAGGCTGTCTGGGAGCTGCATGGAGTCTCTCTCTCTCCCACTCCCACTCCCACTCTCACTCTCACTCTCTCCCTCTCTCCCTCTCTCCCACTCCCACACGCCTCTCCCCCTCTTCCTCCTCCTACCCCTCTCTTTCTCCTGGGAGAAGGATGGCCGGAGAGAGACTTGAGAGACCAATAGGGGGAGAGATCTCTGCCACAATTAGTGAGTGCTTTGAGTGAGGGCTGCTTACAACAGAGCATAAAGAGGTCATGCAGATATGAGCCCTGATAGCCAACAGAAAGTCTCCTTAGACAGAAAGAAAGAATAGTAGTGGTTTAAAATCGTTCACAGATTTAAGCTGCTGTCAATGGCCAACTTTTGTCAAAACTCAGACTACTTTGAAGTGGTCTATGTGTCATTATGCAAATAAACAGCATTTGGCCCAAACTAGGCTGGCGATGACTGATTCTAAAGCACTTAGGCAGACACAAACACACGCACGCACGCACACACGCACACACGCACACGCACGAGAGAGGGTTGTTGAAGACACGCCTGTGTCTTACCTCCTGACTAGAGAGGACATGTCCCTTCAGTTAACAGAAGAGACAGTTCAAAATTAACCGTGAATTGAACGTTTATTTTTACGGCAGAACAAACTACACAAAAATAGAACAGAAAATGCCCAGGAAGACATTATTTACAGCATTAGAGCACGCAGTTAAACTTAGAACTCCGTTTCTTCCGGGACTTACGATATAAAAATAGACCATTTACACAATAAAAAGACCATCCATATTCTGAAAAGGGATATCACTTGTGTCCGATAACAATTTTCTTTTTTGCATCCCCAAAAATATATACACTCTTGAACCGTAAGACAAAACCAAACTAAAAAGTTGACCGTGGAGAGGATAAAAGCAGCTACACGGTGGTCTCGTGTTTCCAGAAGCCCGTCTTGCCGGCGGCGGCGGCGTGCCGCTCCGTGTGGGGCGGGACCAGGTTCAGTCCGTACCACTTGGGCCGCGCCTCCAAGTCCGAGTGGGCGGGAGCCGCCGTGACTTTAGCCGAACCCCAGGAGGGATCCGGCGCCGCCCGCTGTTCGTTCTCAGACGCCGGCACGCTTTCCCCCCCGCCTCCCTGCGACGCCCCTCCCCCGCCAACTTCAACACCGACCGCGACCGCGGCTCCGTTGCCGAGCGGCACGGCGACGGCGGCGTCCGCCCCCTTGTCTGCGTATCGGGGGCGGCGAGGTGGCCCGGCGCCGTCCCCGCTGTCCGGCTGCCGGCTCCGATGGAGCTCCCGGTACGCCATGTAGGCGGCCCGCCGGCTGTTCCGGGCGGCCGTGTGGTAGTGATGGTGCTGATGGTGCTGATGGTGCTGATGGTGCTGCTGGCCGCCGCGGCGCTGAGGGCCGCTCTGGACGCTGCCCTCCGGGCCAGCGGCCACGTCGTAGGCGTACTCCCGCAGCACCGCCAGCCGGCCCGCGCGGTGCGACCGCGCCCGGTTCTTGTGGTGCCTGGTCGTAGTAGTCGTGGGCAACGGCACGACAACGGGGGCGGGGGGGATGAACACGCCGTTGTCGTCGGGGGGAGGGAACAGCGCCTCCGTCTTGATGTCGTTGTCCGGCGAGCGTTCCGTCAGGCTATTTTCCGGGAAGGGCGCCCCGTCGGGCGGGGGCGTGGCCAGAATCCTCGGCGGGTTCCCCGCGGGGGGCTTGCCCTGCAGGGCGGCCTCGGCGTGCAGGTTGGTCAGCTTGCTGCCCTGCGGCGAGCGCCGCGAGCTCCGCTCGCCGCAGGAGGAGTCGGCGCGGCCCCCCGGCCCGCGCCTCGGGGAGGACCCGGCCACCGAGCCCGCCCCCACGGGGCAGGCCCCTCCCTCCGGCTCCGGCAGCAGCGAGTCCTCCCCCCGGCGGGCTCGGTAGCCCCGCCCGCACGCCCGCGCCCAGAGGCGCCGCACGTCCCGCCGGTTGACACAGTGGTGAGCAGTCATGAAGGCGGCCAGCGCCAGCGACGTGACGCCGAACAGGCAGGCAAAGGCCAGGTCGGCGGGGCGCTCCAGGGACACCGCCGTGGCGCCGAAGACCCAGAGGGCGCCGTAGAGCCCCAGGGCCCCCGCCGCACCCGCCAGCTGCGCGGGGAAGGTGTGCTCGTTCTCCAGGACGGAGAGCGCAACGCCGTCCGTCCCCCCGGGGCCGCCGTCCTCCGCCCGGAGACGGGCGGCGAGCGGGAGAAGGCCGTCGGGGCCCGGACCCCCCCGCTCCTCCTCCTCATCCTCGCCGAGCTCCTTCAGCTCGTAGCGGCGATGAGGGTGGCGGTGCAGCTGCAGCAGGATGCTGAGGAAGTACATGCAGTCCACGAACACGATGAAGGCCAGGGGCCCGTAGAAGGCCCCGATGCTGGGCTCCCACGCCATCCAGCAGCTGGGGGAACAACCTCAATTATTAACACGCCACTGAAGACTCGGAATTCAACACTAAACGTAACCTTTTGCTAATAGGATTCTGAGGAAAGTGCCTGTGCATAGAAATAAAGTGCCTCATTTATTTGGTGTTTTAGGGGATAATAATTAAGGTTTTGCACCGACGCCAAATAATCAATTATTCACTTTAACAAATGTTAACACGACACACAAACAACCGGACTTCTTACTACGGAGCATTGATCCGGCTGCCGTAGTTTTTGATGTTGGCTGCCGCAGTGATCCCGCACACAATGATGGGTATCCCTCCGCCGATTAGGTAGAACCTGTCCGAACCAAACAGGAGCAGGAAGTGAGAGGAGGCGATTCGGAACAGTCACCTGACGTTTTCAGGATGGTAACATAATAGTTTAGTTTTTTTTTATTATCATTGCGGTTTGTAAAATTGACCGTGAGGATTGCTACACAAATGTACAATGACAATAAAGGATTTATGGCCGCCGCCGGGGGCCAACAGTGACATCCGGTGGTCACTCTTAGTATAGCCGCCAAATAAAACGGCGAGAGAAATTAGTACATGACGAAGTTTGAAGCATTATTTAATTATTCTTCACTTATTTAAATACCATTATAAATATGGTCATGGATTTATCAACATTATTGTTTATTAAAAACCCATCCAAGTACATGGACTGAGCAGGAGTAGGCGTGTCAATGGCGTTACCATGGAGACGGGGCCGGTACCTGAGCATGGGTCGAGGGGGAGGCGGTGGCTCGTCCAGCTCCTCGTAGCGCTTGGCCTTACGCGTCACCTGCTTGTAGATGTTGCGCGCCGTCACCCCCACCCACAGGGTGGTGGCCAGGGTGGAGTAGTGGAGCAGGATCCCCACCTGGGAGAAACACCCAGTCATCACATGATCTGTGATGTCTGTCTCTCTGTGTCTGTCTTTCTCTCTCTCTCTCTGCCCTTCTGTGTGTGAGTGTGAGTGTGTGTGTGTGTGTGTGTGTGTGTGTGTGTGTGTGTGTGTGTGTGTGTGTGTGTGTGTGTGTGTGTGTGTGTGTGTGTGTGTTGCACTCACCCCCTGGCACACACTGACGTAGCGTGTCTGGTTGACTCCCCCGATGAAGACGGCGCAGGTGAGGAAGATGTGGAGGCACAGGTTGACCAGCATGTGCCAAAACTTGGGGCTGACGCGCACCGACCTGAGGGGGGGGGGGGGGGGGGGGGGGCAATCCACAGTGGGGGAGGAGTCAAAACACAGGTGGGGGTGGGGGTGTCAGGTGGGGGTGAGGGAGAAGAGGAGGGAGACTTGTGTGGTGGTGGGTGGGGGTGAGGGAGAAGGGGTGGGGGTGAACAGCTTAACATCATCATCGTCATGATTTGTGAAAGATGACGGACAAAAACTGCCTGTATACAAAGATTGTAACCAACCCCAAACTGATAGGATTATATTTCTGTCCAATAGTGTAACTATTCATCATCTGAATTGGGTTATAGACCCAGAGAGACCAATAGAGACCCAGAGAGACCAATAGGCCTATATCACGTTAGATTAGAACGCCGGAAGCACCCGTTAAAAATGGCTGAAGCAGTGTGTCCCAAGTTCTGGTTAATGCGTTCACCTTGGCATTCACCATGGAGGACAGTTATCGCTGGACAACATCGCTGCATAACCTTCCAAAAGTCGGTCAAGGCGATGTGGTTCAACTAGTGAATGAAGAAGTCTAAATCCGAATCATACAATTCCCCGACATTGTGTCTTGTGGCTCTATCTGGATATATCGCCATATAACGAAGGCGATGTTGTGTAGGAGCAGAGGTATGTATTTAATATAGGCGATTTATTTGATTATTTCAATGTACCTTTTCATTTACGTTAATATGTAGTGTGCAGCTGTATATTTTCTAAAAGGGAATGCCTGTTATTCTTGTGAATATGAGTTGTCTTAAAATAAAAGAGCTTGTGACATACTTGTGGCATTGAGTTAAAACCAAATTTGTATAAAATACCGATATATATCATATATCACAATGCAGTCTAAAAATACCGGGTTTTGGTCCGTATCGCCCAGCGCTTTTAATCACACACTTACCCGTCATTGTGTGGCTCTATTCGGATGGAGTGTGTGTGGGGGTCAGGACCAGTGCTTTTAATCACACACATACCCGACATTATTAGCCTATTCCGCCCACTTGTCGAGCCGTATATGCTCTCCTTGTCAAAGTGCAAACTGCAGACATACACGCTACCCCTGAGAACATGAAACCAGGGACCTTCATCCTCCTCATCAGCCTCACACAAGACTTGCGGAGGAGTTTGTCTTTGGGTAATGGTGTAAACTGAGGTAGGGCTGTCTCTGTTTAGACGTTGAGCAGCCGGTTCACTACAATAACAGAGAGGAGGGGAGGCGGCCACAGTTTGTCACGTGTCTGGGGTAACTACCGGAAGTAGGAGTACACTGCTCACGGCTCCGGAAGCAGGAAGTGTGATATAGGCCTATTGAGACCCAGAGAGACCAATAGAGACCCAGAGAGACCAATAGAGACCAATAGAGACCCAGAGAGATCAATAGAGACCAAGAGACCCAGAGAGACCAATAGAGACCCAGAGAGCCCAATAGAGACCAATAGAGACCCAGAGAGACCAATATAAACCAATGGAGACCAATAGAGACCAATATAAACCAAGAGAGATCAATAGAGACCAATAGAGACCCAGAGAGTCCAATAGAGACCCAGAGAGACCAATAGAGACCCAGAGAGACCAATAGAGACCCAGAGACCAATATAAACCAAGAGAGACCAAGAGAGACCAATAGAGACCAATAGAGACCCAGAGAGACCAATAGAGACCCATAGAGACCCATAGAGACCAATAGAGACCAATAGAGACCCAGAGAGACCAATAGAGACCAGAGAGACCCAGAGAGACCAATAGAGACCCAGAGAGACCCAGAGAGACCAATCAAGTCCCAGAGAGACCAATAGAGACCAATAGAGACCAATAGAGACCAATAGAGACCCAGAGAGACCAATAGAGACCCAGAGAGACCAATAGAGACCCATAGAGACCAATAGAGACCCAGAGAGACCAATAGAGACCCAGAGAGACCAATAGAGACCAATAGAGACCCAGAGAGACCCAGAGAGACCAATCAAGTCCCAGAGAGACCAATAGAGACCCAGAGAGTAATCTGATGTCCGGTACCTGTGGTGGTGGACGTAGCTGACGATGATGGTGAGCATGCAGAGCAGGAGCACCACCCCGGTGGCGTAGATGACCGGGTGGAGGGGCTGGACGCTGGGGGAGAAGAGCTCCACACTGCTCAGGTCCTGGGAGGGAGAGACACAGGGAGAGACTTCTTTACTGGACTCATTACTGTTCTGCTCCCACGGCGCTACAGGCACTTTCTAAATGCTTTCTGCACCAGCCTACTAGACACTTCTTTATTGTTCTTTATTATTGTATTATCTTTATTAAGTGTTCCAGTGGTCTTGTTGTACCATCAGCAGGCTGTAGGGTCCCAGGGCGTCACAGGACACGGAGGTGAGGTTGTCTCGGTGCTCCAGCAGCCGGCAGCCCTCCGCCTGCCAGCCCCCCCGCCCCCCCCCCAGGCTGCCGTTCCAGCGAGCGGCCGTGGGCTCCGACCCGCGGGCCGAGCGGCGCAGCGTGATGTTGACGGGCGTGCGGAGGCCGCGCTGGGGGATGCCGTCTGGACCGCGGCCATGAGGTCATGACAGGAAGAGGGGTCAGAAATACAGAAAGAGAAAGAGGGTCAGAAAGGAGATTGATCATGCATCATCTGAATACAAGTGTGATGACTGAATAACTAAACGCTATCAAACAAATGTATTATATACAGCATGAGTCGGCAACAGGCGGTCGGCGGCCCATTGGTGGCCCGCCGGCAATAATATTTGGCCCGGAAGATTATTATTATTATTTAGATAATAAAAATTGAATATTATTTTGAGATGAAATTTTTTTTTTTACAATATCGGACCGACAGTCGCACATATCGGCTATAATGTAACACTAGTAATAGTGTTACTAGTGTGGTTGCCGACCCCTGATATACAGGATAAACAAATAAACAAAACACCACACACAGAGCGAGAGACAGAGAGGGGGAGAGAGGGGGAGAGAGAGAGACAGACACACACAGAAAGAGAGACACATAAAGAGAGAGAGACAGACAGACAGAGAGGTAGAGCAAGAGAGAGGTAGAGCGAGAGAGACGTAGAGAGAGGGAGAGAGAGAGAGAGAGAGGTAGAGCGAGAGAGACGTAGAGAGAGGGAGAGAGAGAGAGAGAGGTGTTTAGATTAAGCGGGTTATAAACACCTGTGATAAAGGTTTGTTAGTAAGTCAACCTCATGAATATCTAAGCTCTGATCATCTGTACCACACAAGTGCTCCTTTAATCGGAGCCCCTGAAAGAAATCGGGGAAACCCCACATTACATCACCATGGTTACCCACTGACCTATCCTGGCCATGACCACGGCTGTGGCCACACTCCGCCTCTTCCCGCTATCAGCCAATAGCGTGGAGTTCCCGGTGGACGGGAAGAACTTGCCGTTGCGGAAAGCCAACAAGTAGAGCTTGAAGGTGGAGGCAATGGTGGAGGCGGTGGGGTCGTCAGTCTGCCCGTCAACAGCAGCGCCAGCTGCTGATTGGAGGAGAGAGGCTGGGAGCTGCAGAGAGGCTACCGTGTTCTGTTGGAAATAACGACACATATGACAAAAAAATTACAGCTGCACTATGTATGTGTGCCCATTAGCGGCCTCTTGTGGCGTGAGTTGTAGCTACACCCCAAAACTGGACCATAATAAAAAGATTAATAGTGAAATATCCTCTGGACGGGCACGTTTTATTCTTGAGAAACTTTCTAGCGCAAATATGTTTTAATAGTACCGCTCAAAATTCACATGGTTTAAACTATAACGGTGCTTGGCCAAAGGGTGACTTTTTAAATAAAAAGTTAATAAATAGATTCTTTAAAAATACTACTTTAGTATGGGTAGAAAATACTAAAGAATTGCTCCAGCTTCCTTTTGTTTCAACAGAAGTGTTGACAATGAGTCATTAATAATAATAATAATAATATCCCAAAATAGCTGTCAATGTTCTTATTTTGTGACAGTTATGTTTTCTAGGCTGCAGGAAAGGCTGTAAGTATATTGTATATATTGATATTTAAAAAGGTCTTAATCTAAACACAGCTGTTAACTTTGTGAATTATTGTGTTGCATTGTCAAGATTCAATAATTGTATTCTCCATATGCAACAAGAACAATGGAATGCTCCCTCCCCATTCCCTCCTGCAGAATGACATTCTAGAACACAATAGTATAAGAATACTATACACAATCAAATAAAAATGAACATAAAAGAACAATAAAGTCATTGATGATGATAAATTCATGTATTGAATTGCGTAAAAAGCATTTAAAGTGCCAGTAGTGCAGCAGCATTATGAATACCATACAGTAGCTATGAGTCCAGAGAGTGCAGCAAATTATGAGTGTAATGTTAATGACAATGTTCTGATAGTGTAATGTTAATGACATGTTATGATGGTGTACTGTTAATGACATGTTATGATAGTGTAATGTTAATGACATGTTATGATAGTGTAATGTTAATGACATGTTATGATAGTGTAATGACAATGTTATGATAGAGTAATGTTAATGACATGTTATGATGGTGTAATGTTAATGACATGTTATGATGGTGTAATGTTAATGACATGTTATGATGGTGTAATGTTAATGACATGTTATGATAGTGTAATGTTAATGACATGTTATGATAGTGTAATGTTAATGACATGTTATGATGGTGTAATGTTAATGACATGTTATGATAGTGTAATGTTAATGACATGTTATGATAGAGTAATGTTAATGACATGTTATGATAGTGTAATGTTAATGACAAGTTATGATAGAGTAATGTTAATGACATGTTATGATAGTGTCATGTTAATGACATGTTATGATAGTGTCATGTTAATGACATGTTATGATAGTGTCATGTTAATGACATGTTATGATAGTGTAATGTTAATGACATGTTATGATAGTGTAATGTTAATGACATGTTATGATAGTGTAATGTTAATGACATGTTAGGATAGTGTAATGTTAATGACATGTTATGATAGTGTAATGTTAATGACATGTTATGATAGTGTCATGTTAATGACATGTTATGATAGTGTAATGTTAATGACATGTTATGATAGTGTAATGTTAATGACATGTTATGATAGAGTAATGTTAATGACATGTTATGATAGGGTAATGTTAATGACATGTTATGATAGGGTAATGTTAATGACAGTGAAGGTGAAAGTGGCAGCACTCCCAGCAGTTCAGTAGGTCACTGCCTGAACCGTCCTTAAACTTGGTAGTCCTTGACATTACATTATCTAAAACCTCTAAACCTCCATTGAGTTGTGATCAATGACAGAAGTCCAGTCAATGCCATGGTCATCTAGTTCATCCAAATCTAAAACATATGTCAAAGTTAACCCTCTAGCCTACCTTGTTCAGGACGCTAGCCAAGGCGCTTGTGGCGTTGCACTTGAAGGTCAGATGGCGCTCGGGTCCCGGCTTCTGGAAGAGGACACAGGCCACGCCGTTCCACTCAGACGGACGCACAGCGTGCACTTCCAGGGCGATGTTGGGAGACGTCTGGAGGGGAGACCGAGACAGACATTTATTGATTAATAGTAGTAAATCAATAAGTAGCACCGTAGATGAATAAACGTCTAACAAAATGTAACTTAATAACATCGCATTGTTCCAAAACATAACACTAAAACATAACACTATTTATGTTCTCTCCTGTCCACAGTGTGTGTGGGAAGGGAGGGGGCGTGTCTTAAGAGAGACTGACCAATGAGAAGACCTGCAGGCCGACCACCAGGTTGGCAGCGATCCTCTGCAGGCAGCCCACCACGCGGGAGCAGGCCTGGGCGTCACGCTGGGCCATCCACAGCACGCGCTCATCGGCCAGCATCAGGTTACTGGCCATGCTCACCATCACCTCACACAGCTGAGAGAGAGACAGAGACAGAGAGAGAGACACAGACAGAGAGAGACAGAGACACAGACACAGACAGAGAGAGAGACACAGATAGAGAGAGACAGAGACACAGACACAGACAGAGAGAGAGACACAGACAGAGAGAGAGAGAGAGAGAGACAGACACAGACAGAGAGAGAGACACAGACAGAGACAGAGAGAGAGACAGACACAGACAGAGAGAGAGACACAGATAGAGAGAGACAGAGACAGACAGAGAGACAGACACACAGACAGAGACAGAGAGAGAGAGACACACACAGACAGAGACAGAGAGAGAGACAGACACAGACAGAGAGAGAGACAGAGACACAGACACAGACAGAGAGAGAGACACAGATAGAGAGACAGAGACACAGACACAGACACAGAGAGAGACACAGACACAGACACAGACAGAGACACAGATAGAGAGAGACAGAGACACAGACACAGACACAGACAGAGAGACACAGATAGAGAGAGACAGAGACACAGACACAGACAGACAGAGAGAGAGACAGACAGAGAGAGAGACAGACAGACAGAGAGAGAGACAGAGACAGACAGAGACAGACACACAGACAGAGACAGAGAGAGAGAGACAGAGACACCAGTCAGAGTTGGTATTTGGCAGGATACTAAAGATGCCCTACTACTTCATTAATAAATAAAACTATTTAGAATTTACTGGAAGTAACTTTGGATGAAAGTTTCTTAAATGACTAAATAGTAAATTGAGTATTCCCATGAGTCAAGAAACAACAACGGTGAGAGTGGATGGTAAATGATCTGCTTTTAGAAAAAGCCTCATACACCTTGAATGTCCTACCTCATAAACCTCTCTCTCTCTCTCTCTCTCTCTCTCTCTCTCTCTCTCTCTCTCTCTCTCTCTCTCTCTCTCTCTCTCTCTCTCTCTCTCTCTCTCTCTCTCTCTCTCTCTCTCTCTCTCTCTCTCTCTCTCTCTCTCTCTCTCTCTCTCTCTCTCTCTCTCTCTCTCTCTCTCTCTCTCTCTCTCTCTCTCTCTTCATTCTAAAGGTTTAATTAACGAGAGGTTGTGTGTATGTGTGACACTTACGTCTATAAACTTCTCGGAGAACTTCTCGGCGAACTTGGAGAACTTCTCGATCATCTCCGCCACGAACACAATGTCCATCTTGTCTGAGAAGTTGGCGGCGTTCACCGTGTAGACCAGCAGCTGCCGAGCCCGCCGCATCACGTTGGTCTCATTCAGAGGCATCTGAGAGACAGACAGATAGAGAGAGAGGGAGACAGACAGACAGATAGATATAGAGAGAGGGAGACAGAGAGACAGATAGATATAGAGAGAGGGAGACAGAGAGACAGACAGATAGAGAGAGAGGGAGACAGACAGACAGACAGATAGAGAGAGAGGGAGACAGACAGACAGATAGATAGAGAGAGAGGGAGACAGACAGACAGACAGATAGATAGAGAGAGAGGGAGACAGACAGACAGATAGATATAGAGAGAGGGAGACAGACAGACAGATAGATATAGAGAGAGGGAGACAGACAGACAGATAGATATAGAGAGAGGGAGACAGAGAGACAGACAGACAGATAGAGAGAGAGGGAGGGAGACAGACAGACAGATAGATAGAGAGAGAGGGAGACAGACAGACAGATAGATAGAGAGAGAGGGAGACAGACAGACAGATAGATATAGAGAGAGGGAGACAGACAGACAGACAGATATAGAGAGAGGGAGACAGAGAGACAGACAGATAGATATAGAGAGAGGGAGACAGAGAGACAGATAGATATAGAGAGAGGGAGACAGAGAGACAGATAGATATAGAGAGAGGGAGACAGAGAGACAGACAGATATAGAGAGAGACAGACAGACAGAGAGAGGGAGAGAGACAGACAGACAGATATAGAGAGGGAGAGATATAGAGAGAGGGAGACAGAGAGACAGACAGATATAGAGAGAGGGAGACAGAGAGACAGCGACAAGGAGAGACAGAGAGACATAGAGAGGGAGACAGTGACATGGAGAGAGAGAGACATAGAGAGGGAGACAGTGACATGGAGAGAGAGAGAGACAGAAAGAGAGACAGATCGGTTACGAGGCTTAAAGCGCTATTGAAAGACACACACACACACACACACACACACACACACACACACACACACACACACACACACACACACACACACACACACACACACACACACACACACACACACACACACACACACACACACACACACACACACACACACACACACACACACACACACACACACACACACACACACACACACACACACACACACACACACACACACACACACACCTGGTTTATGACGTGCAGAAAGCGGGTGATGTCCTTCTCGTACTGACAGGGGGAGTAGTCCTCCTGGGCCCAGGACCCCCCACGGTCACAGCGGCGCCACGCCCGCCTCTCATCCCCGCTCACTCCGAGGCCGCCGCCCCCCCCGGGGCCGCCGCCCGGGTCTCCGCCCCCCGCCGTCCGGCCGCAGGCCAGGAAGGCGGTGATGCCGGCCAGCGTTCGAGGCCACCTGGTGGCCAACGGGACATGTTACTGTTCTGGGATCTGGATCAAAAAGGGTTTTCTAATAAACAGAAATCAAGAAAGTATGAAGACTTACTGAGTCATCCTGTTCGGAACATAGCGCTTTACCCAAACCGGTTCTCACATTCACCCACCACCACCATCTCCGCCATGCTGGTCAGGAGCACTAAGGGTTAGGGTGTCTCCTTCAGGGACACCACAACACTTGACTAGGAGGAGGAGGGGCGGGGGATCGAACCGGCAACCTCCGGGTTGCCAGACCACCCGCTCTGCCTCCTGAGCTAAGAGATACTACTTTTTAGTGGCTTTATACATCTAGCCACAAGGGGGCGCCAACATACCGGTCAAGAAAACCACCAAACTATAAGACCTGGCTATAGTCTGATTATAACTATAAGGGACTTGTCTGTAGAGATGTAATATAACTATTAATGGTGTGTGTTTTGGTGACACATTAATGCATGGATACATCTCACCACTAGGGGGAGCCACATTGCTGGCCAACAAAGCCACAGAATCAGACATACAGTAGGTAAATGTTTTCAGTTTAGGGCAGTGTTTCTGCCCTAAACAACATACAGTACCTACAATCCACACACACACACACACACACAGTTCCTTCTAAAGGGCGGAGGCCCCACCTGAAGTCCCCCTTGTTGTTGGAGAGCCGCTCGGGGGGGCAGTATTTGGCGGAGCTCTCCAGCACCACGATGTGGACGGTGCGGGTGGTGTTTCCTCGGCTGGTGCGCACGCGGCACTCCCAGTTCCCCGTGGAGCCCGGCTGGATGTTGGAGATGGTCAACGCGCTGCGGGGCCCAAACATGACAGGTCAGCACTATGGAGCCGTCGGCCCTCAGTGGAGACGGATATGGAATCGACCCGCTGCCTCTGGGCTGGGAGACAAACAGCCCACCCGCCACTAGACTATCCGCCACTAGAGGGCGCTGTCGTCTAACCATACCGAACATGTGCTTGACTACAGCTTCCATACCAACATGCACATGGGGGGAAAGTGATGAGTGGCGGGCAGCCCCGGATCCAATGAGGTTTGGTGGGAAACTACGAAAGCTCCATGGATTTAAAGTCAAGTGGTGGTGTGCGTATGTGTATGTGTATAGGTGTGTGTGTGTGTGTGTGTGTGTACCTGGCGATGAGGGAGCAGTTGTGCACCGTGCTCTTCTGGATGGCGATGCCCAGCGCAGCATCTGGCTCCACCATGCGGCCGTCCTGGAACCACAACACCTGCATGTCCTCCGCCACCAAGGAGGCCTGGCACTGGAAGGGCAGACTGTCCCCCTGGAAAACCACCTGCCGCTGGGAAGGCGTCAGATGGAAGGAGGGCAGCTCCAGCGGGGCGTCTGGAGGGGAGAGGACCGTGTCCTGTGTCAAAGCCATTCTAACAGCTTGTGGCTGCTACAGCTGCCGTAGCAAAGCAGTTGATGTTGATTCTTAATGAACACAAAACTGTTTACAAGGCCAGCCGCGACCTGGACAGAACCAGGAAAGGGAAGCAGACGGTAGTGGGTCGTGCCAGCTGAGGTTCAAACCATAGGTTCTAGTGCATTTCACAAGCGGCCCACTTTGAGGAAGCTGATAAGATAAGAGAGACAGAGGGGGACACGTGGCAGACAACGTGCTCAAGACTCAGTCCTTCTCCACGCTCGGTCCGAACCACGCAGCTCCACCGCGCGTCTGAAGGTTATTCCTAGATTTAGATTTATCTTCACCTCCGCCATCAAAGATGGACCCGAGGTTATGTTTTCGTCTCTGTTTGCCTGTTAGAAAGATAACTCAAAAAGTGATGGACTTTAATTATTATTGATAAATGATCGATTTTGGCGCAGATCCAGATCTGAATCCTGATCCAGGGGACATGTGGCGTAGGCCTGGCTCTACTGAGGGCCCTCTAGTTTTTACCCTGCTTTTAGCTTTACTTTACATTTTCTAAATATCAGACTCCATTATTACAACCGATTCCACTGGTCGACGGCAAACGTTGTTTTAATCCAATGATCAAACAACCTGAGAAATTGAACAGTGTAACTTTAAGATACTCAAGTGGACCGTCAACCAGCGACGACGGATCACCAAGGACCACCACACACTACTACTACTACCGCCGCCGCCGCCGCCACCACCACCACCACTACTACTACTACTACTACTACTGCTACTACTACTACTGCTGCTGCTACTACTACTTACATTTAGATTTACTATTTATTAATGTAGAAAAGCAAAAGGGAAAGCATGGCGTGTGTTGTGAGGCCTTTACCATAGTAATCAGTTCATTAGCGTGTGTTGTGAGGCCTTTACCATAGTAATCAGTTCATTAGCGTGTGTTGTGAGGCCATTACCATAGTAATCAGTTCATTAGCGTGTGTTGTGAGGCCTTTACCATAGTAATCAGTTCATTAGCGTGTGTTGTGAGGCCTTTACCATAGTAATCAGTTCATTAGCGTGTGTTGTGAGGCCTTTACCATAGTAATCAGTTCATTAGCGTGTGTTGTGAGGCCTTTACCATAGTAATCAGTTCATTAGCGTGTGTTGTGAGGCCTTTACCATAGTAATCAGTTCATTAGCGTGTGTTGTGAGGCCTTTACCATAGTAATCAGTTCATTAGCGTGTGTTGTGAGGCCTTTACCATAGTAATCAGTTCATTAGCGTGTGTTGTGAGGCCTTTACCATAGTAATCAGTTCATTAGCGTGTGTTGTGAGGCCTTTACCATAGTAATCAGTTCATTAGCGTGTGTTGTGAGGCCTTTACCATAGTAATCAGTTCATTAGCGTGTGTTGTGAGGCCTTTACCATAGTAATCAGTTCATTAGCGTGTGTTGTGAGGCCTTTACCATAGTAATCAGTTCATTAGCGTGTGTTGTGAGGCCTTTACCATAGTAATCAGTTCATTAGCGTGTGTTGTGAGGCCTTTACCATAGTAATCAGTTCATTAGCGTGTGTCTGGTGGCTTCGTTTGTTTGATGTTCTTATTGAGTCTGATTCTACTTTGACCTGAGCGCTGCTTCCACTCTTGGAGGAAATGTAATGTATTATGCTATTATATATGTGTGTATATTATATTATATTATATATAATATATTATTAGGGTGACTAGTAGTCCTATTGGCTACCCTGTAATGTAATTGATGTATTATATATGATGTAATCATATATGTGTATATGTATATATTATATTATTATGGTTTTATTATAAGTCCTTTTGGACAGCGTAGCAGCTGTAAAATCCTGTGTTTTTTACATTTGTTACAAAATGGGGTCCCAACCTTTTTGTTAGAGCAAAGTGCCTCGTCCTCAACCGTTGGAAACACGCTGTGTGTGTGTGTGTGTGTGTGTGTGTGTGTGTGTGTGTGTGTGTGTGTGTGTGTGTGTGTGTGTGTGTGTGTGTGTGTGTGTGTGTGTGTGTGGTGTGTGTGTGTCGTGTGTGTGTGTGTGTGTGTGTGTGTGTGTGAGCGGTGTGGGTGGACCTTGGACGTCCTGCGTGTGTGTGTGTGTGTGTGTGTGAGCGGTGTGGGTGACCTTGACGTCCTGCGTGTGTGTGTGTGTGTGTGTGTGTGTGTGTGTGTGTGTGTGTGTGTGTGTGAGCGGTGTGGGTGGACCTTGGACGTCCTGCGTGTGTGTGTGTGTGTGTGTGTGTGTGTGAGCGGTGTGGGTGGACCTTGGACGTCCTGCGTGTGTGTGTGTGTGTGTGTGTGTGTGTGTGGATGTCCTGTGTGTGTGGATGTCCTGCGTGTGTGCATGCGTGTGCGTGTGTGAGCGTGTGGTACCGCAGGTGAGGGCCTCAGGCTTGACGGCGGTGGCCAGCTGGCCCTGCAGGGAGCGGGGGTAGGAGCAGCGGGTCTCCTTCACCGTGACGCTGCGCTCCCTGGCCCAGCGCTGCAGCCAGAGCAGACCGCAGTCGCACAGCAGGTAGGGGGTCTGGAACTCCCTGTCGGTTGGACACACACACACAGTTGGGTAAAGTGTGCTATGGTGAAGTGAGATGATGAAGTTTACAAATGTGTCACCTTTTGTTTGCCTACGTTCTGATTTATAGCACTTTTGAAAGTTGCCCGGTTACATTTGTGCACGACAGGTGCTCGACAAATCAACATTAGTGTGTGTGTGTGTGTGTGTGTGTGTGTGTGTGTGTGTGTGTGTGTGTGTGTGTGTGTGTGTGTGTGTGTGTGTGTGTGTGTGTGTGTGTGTGTGTGTGTGTGTGTGTGTCTCACAGTGTTTTCAGAGAGACCAGGCTGTCGAAAGTTCCCGGCGCCAACGAGGAGAAGATGTTTCCAGAAAGATTCCTTGAAGAATTCCAAATTCCGATTATTTATTTTTATCCATGCTGAGAGAGAAACTGCCAAGACAAATTCATTCACACAATCGCTCGATTGTAATTGATTATATAGCTACAACACAATATATATAGAACCAATACATATAGTCGGGGAATCAAAATAGGAATAGATTTAAAAAACAAACAGTTCAAATCAGAAGGAGTTTGTTCAGGCTCAAGCTTTGACTGATTGTTTAAACCTAGGAACAACTCACAGTCTGACCAGGCTGTTGAGGCCCTTGAAGATGTCCACGCTCAGACAGCCGATACGGTTGTTGGACAGGTCCCTGGAAAGGACCAAAAAGCGGTTCTAATGTTAGTATGGTGCATTTCTTCCACATCGTACATCCAAACCCACGAGGACATCCAGAACCATCCATCTAAGCCACGGGCACTCCACGGCCTTTCGGGCTGTGAGATTTACAACAGGGTTTTCAAAAAGTTGATCTTATCAAGTAAACGCCAACAGAAAGAGTATTTAATCCAAATGTATAATGAGGTTAAACAGGGCCAGGCCCCACTAACGACCAACGCTTCACAAGTCATCGTTAGAAGGCAAGAAGGCTTTTCAAACTTCTGCATTGTCCGATTTACAGGTTTGAGTGTCTTTGCCTCCGGGGGAAGGAAGGAGGGAAGGAAGGAAGAGAAAATAAAAAGACAAGAGTAACACTTGGTCTGAGTGATTAACGTCAAACAAGCCAAAAAGGTGTACATGAGTTTGATCCCGGGCTGGATGAGACACGATGTGTCTCTCCCTCTCCCTCCCTCTCCCTCCTTTCCTCTCCCTCAAAACGCAGACGATCCCAAGGACCTAACATGGGAAAGAATGATCACTCCCGTCACTTTGAATTATGCTCAGGGTGCATTGGGGGGGGGTGCAGTTATTCAGTGGCAGTTCAGGGTTCACATTAGTAAATAGAAAAAGAATTCTAACAAAACTGAATAAATCAAAAGGAGAGAAAAATGATTCAGTCGCAGGCATAGTGGGTATAAGCCGGATTAATTGAAAGTATAAAAAAAATAAAGAATTAGGCAACACTTTGATCATCAAGTAGCTTTAGTTTCTCATATTTTCGGTACTTGAGCATCGGCTACAAAGACCAAAATAAAAGCGTTACCTTGGAGAGGTCAAAGTTCAAAGACGCATGGAGATAGGAAATGCAACAGAAACAGGAACAGGGACACCACAGTGATGGCCGGCTGTCGGCACGCCAACCGCATCCCTGCAGTCTCATTGGCACCACCAGGTGGAGGTCCAGTGTTGAAACATAATAATCTAACAACAAAAATTGCGGTTTGGGCTGCTGGGAAAGGATTAGGTGGAGATGCATGTGTGTGTAGTCCACATGACCTATGAAGTGTGTGTGTTGGGTCTAATAATGTGGTGTTAAATGGGCGGTATTCCTGAGCCCTAACCGTGGACTAGGCCCCTCCCCCTAGGACTAGGTCCACTTCGGTGTTAAGGAAGCAGCATCTTATGTTTCCTGTCAGTTGTTATGTGAATGATATGAGGGCGGTGTGCAGAAATAGCCAAATGTGATGAGGCGGGACAACTGCTCAGCTGCTGCTGGCGGAATGCATGCCATGCAAGGCTGTGTGTGTGTGTGTGTGTGTGTGTGTGTGTGTGTGTGTGTGTGTGTGTGTGTGTGTGTGTGTGTGTGTGTGTGTGTGTGTGTGTGTGTGTGTGTGTGTGTGTGTGTGTGTGTGTGTGTGTGTGTGTGTGTGTGTGTGTGTGTGTGTGTGTGTGTGTGTGTGTGTGTGTGTGTGTGTGTGTGTGTGTGTGTGTGTGTCGGGAGGGGCCGTGAGCCAACAGACAGCTCTATGTTTCAGCTGCCGGTATAGTAAACCAGGCACCTCCTTGCAATCTCACACCTGATTCTTTTAGCCACGCTGCTAACAGAGGAGCCAGGGAGCCGCTTACGTTGAGCGGTTGACCGGCTCGGAATGAACGCAAAGACCAAGAAGTGGTTGCGTCTCCTCCTGCTTGGGGATGGTACCGAGTCGGATTCCCGGCATTGTAAAGGGTTAAACAGAACGGTGTTCAGAACCTGCAGTCAAGTACAGTAAGATGATGGGGGGGGAACGGTCAGCCATTCCATCGGCACCCATCAAGAAACCATACACCTGAGCAGAGGTGATGAAAATGAAAATCATTTGTGTTTGGGTCAGCCTGAAGTGAAGACCTCCCCAATCAACCAGGAAAGGTAGGATGAGATCCATTTTATGATCAAGACACAGCCACAAACCAACCCCCGATGAGTCTCTGTAGGCCTTTCCGCTGCCAACGGACTCAATTACCCACAACCCCCTTGAGCCAAGTGGCTGGACTGGTTTCCCGCTGGGCACCCTCACCCAAAACAGAGTCGCAGTGTGAGTGTGTGTGTGTGTGTTTCCCTTCAGACACACACTGCTGACAACATCTCTAGACCCTCGCTGCTCTTGGCCAATTTCCCGCCTCCAGTTGAAATTAGCACGGCAGCTCTGAACAAAAGAGCAAGTCTCTCTCTCTCTCTCATAGGTTTATGTTGGCATGTAACACGTGTCATGTAACACGTGTCATGTAACACGTGTCATGTAACACGTGTTACATGAAACACGTGTTACATGACACGTGTCATGTAACACGTGTCATGTAACACGTGTCATGTAACACGTGTCATGTAACACGTGTCATGTAACACGTGTGTGTGTGTGTGTTTGAGAACCCTGGGAAAAGCAGGAGCTAGCGGCAGACGGAACACGGTCGCTTATAGAGGGTAAGCTACACTTACCGACACACACACACACACACACAACTGTGTTAAGAAGTTAAGATGCTGGGTTATAATATAAGATTTGATCGCTCGGGATCGATTATAATCATATTAAATTAGACAGTGCCCCGAGTAGAGAGCATAACTAAAACCATCCTCCTTGAGCAACATCTCATCTTTAGGATTCATTTAACCTTGTTCTGCACATTGTCCTCCATCCGGATTGGATCCCCATCTGCCGGGTCCGGATTTGTATCCCCATACTTCTCTATATGTTCTAATCCTAATTGGTATTCCACCTAAACCCTGTGTTGTGCAAACATGTAAGTAACTTTGGGAAATATTAGGTCATTCTATCTCCCAATGCAAAAGAATATTTAAAAAAGTCTGATTTTGGATGTTCCTTGGCCCATAAGTGATCAAACCACCAAGTTTTGTCCAATTCCGTCCAAAACTTTTTGAGTTATCTTGCTAACAGATAAACAAACAGACAGACAGACATAAAACATAACCTCTGGTCCATCTTGGATGGAGGAGGTAATAACATGGAGAGTACTCACAGTCGTTTCAGCGCCGGCAGTCCGAGGAAAGCTCCCGGTTCAATCATACTGATCAGGTTGCTCCGAAGGTCTCTATAAAAAACAAAACAAATATTGAATGTGAATAAAGGAAATGTGCATGGGCCTCATGGGAACTGATCTAAACACTCAGGCTCCCGACATCTGGAGAACACAGAGGACACACCTGTTGGAGAGGAGCCAAGAACACACACATCACAGGGCCAAGTGTAGCCACAACCCCAAGGCATGTCACACACTCTCTCTCTCTCTCTCTCTCTCTCTCTCTCTCTCTCTCTCTCTCTCTCTCTCTCTCTCTCTCTCTCTCTCTCTCTCTCTCTCTCTCTCTCTCTCTCTCTCTCTCTCTCTCTCTCTCTCTCTCTCTCTCTCTCTCTCTCTCTCTCTCTCTCTCTCTCTCTCTCTCTCTCTCTCTCTCTCTCTCTCTCTCTCTCTCATTTAGGGCATTTGGCAGACGCTTTTATCCAAAGCGACTTACAAGGAGTACATTAGTTGAAGCAGACAATAGCATAACACTGGGGTACGCAAACATCAAAATAGAGCAGTTCACAAGTATTCATATTAACAAGATGAATACACACACACACCGTCTCTCTCTCTCTCTCACCACCCACCGTCTCTCTCTCTTTCTTACACACACACTGTCTCTCTTATACACACACACTGTCTCCATCTCTTACACACACTGTCTCTCTTACACACACACACTGTCTCTCTCTTACACACACTGTCTCCATCTCTTACACACAGTCTCTCTCTCTCGCTCTCTCACACAGTCTCTCTCTCTCTCTCTCTCTCTCTCTCTTACACACACACTGTCTCCATCTCTTACACACACTGTCTCTCTTACACACACACACTGTCTCTCTCTTACACACACTGTCTCCATCTCTTACACACAGTCTCTCTCTCTCTCGCTCTCTCACACAGTCTCTCTCTCTCTCTCTCTCTCTTACACACACACACACAGTCTCTCTCTCTCTTACACACACACACACAGTCTCTCTCTCTCTTACACACACACACACACAGTCTCTCTCTCTTACACACACACAGTCTCTCTCTCTCTTACACACACACAGTCTCTCTCTCTCTTACACACACACAGTCTCTCTCTCTTACACACAGTCTCTCACACACACACACACACACACACACACACACACACACACACCACACACACACACACACACACACACACACACACACACACACACACACACACACACACACACACACACACACACACACACACACACACACACACACACACACACACACACACACACACACACACACACACACACACACTTCAAAGGCTTTGCGGTGACTGTGATACCTGCAGCCGTTCACCTGTGTTGCCGCGGCAACCCTCCTTCAGTCATTCATTACAAAGGCGAGGGCCAGGGGCGTGCGAGCAGACGCGCCAACCCAAAAAAAACAGACAAAGAGAGAGAGAGCAGGAGGGAGAAGGGGGGACAGGGGGAGCAGGGGAGGCGATTGATGACAAGAAGGAGCTGTCATCCCAGCCTAACCATGAATAGAAAAGGGAGCGATGTTCTGTTTTCTCTCTCATCTCCCCACCGCTGCGGGTTTGATGTGAGCTAGCATCCACGCTGTGTGCTGACAGACATGTTGACTGGCCCAGAGCCGTCAACATGCTATAGACCCAGGTGACTCTCAGTAACCTGGGCTGATACCTGTGGTATACGATCTTATCCCAAGATAGTAGGTTAAGACTGTTATATACACCCTTCTGACCCCACAGACAAAGGTGGTTGGTTGATGAGTAAACGGCTTCATTGTATGGTTTGAGAATGTAAAAGCAAGCAGAGCAGATGGTATAGTACCTCCTGATTGTGTGGTGGTGGCTGGATTAACCTGCGGCCCTCGATTACCAAGGAACCACAGGTGTGCAGCCTCACAAGCACCAGACCTCTAATCAATCTGACTGAGGCCAGATGAAGCTGCTTCAACCAGACTCTAATCAGTCTGACTGAGGCCAGATGAAGCTGCTTCAACCAGACTCTAATCAGTCTGACTGGGCCAGGTGAGGCTGCTTTAACCAGACTAATAATTCTGACTGGGCCAGGTGAGGCTGCTTCAACCAGACTCTAATCAGTCTGACTGGGGCCAGGTGAGGCTGCTTCAACCAGACTCTAATCAGTCTGACTGGGGCCAGGTGAGGCTGCTTCAACCAGACTCTAATCAGTCTGACTGGGGCCAGGTGAGGCTGCTTCAACCAGACTCTAATTCAAGATTCAAGATTCAGGATAACTTTATTTATCCCGAGGGAAATTAAGGGTCTGAAATTAATGAGTCTGACTGGGGCCAGGTGAGGCTGCTTCAACCAGACTAATCCGTCTGACTGACGCCAGACTCTAATCAGTTTGACTGGGGCCAGGTAAAGCTGGTGGTGTGTGGTTGGTGGCTTAAACCAGCCACCAACCACACACCATAGCAGTAGACTATAGGGCCCTTGATCTGACTAAAACAGACCGTGTTGATGCATCAGATTTCATGCCAGATTTATTTTGAGACTGGAAATGGACTCCGCTCGGAACAATTCACTTCCTACTAAATTGAGGACCAGTGTTTTTAAGATTTTTATTTGCCATATGCAACGAAATGCTTACTCCCCATTACCTACAACAATACAATACTATAATAACAATAATAAGAATAGACTAATAATAAGACTAACTTCAGTCATATTAGATTTTCATGAATGGTGATGAAGACTTTGATACGTTGTATATTGCAGGTTATATTGACCACTTAAGCCATCATTGAAGTGAACACGCCTACACCAAAGCTGTGGAGCTATTAGGTTGTGCAACTGTTAGTTCATCGATTTTAAATTAAGGGGGACATAAGGGAACACTGCAAGAAGACACTGACATCCACCACTTTAGAGTTGATGATACAAGAGAGTGGAAGCCCAATCGCCTGGAACTGCCATTGGATGGGGTCTGGAGAGACCCTCTCCCGGGGTAGAACAGGACCTGCCATTGGATGGGGTCTGGAGAGACCCTCTCCCGGGGTAGAACAGGACCTGCCATTGGATGGGGTCTGGAGAGACCCTCTCCCGGGGTAGAACAGGACCTGCCATTGGATGGGGTCTAGAGAGACCCTCTCCCGGGGTAGAACAGGACCTGCCATTGGATGGGGTCTGGAGAGACCCTCTCCCGGGGTAGAACAGGACCTGCCATTGGATGGGGTCTGGAGAGACCCTCTCCCGGGGTAGAACAGGACCTGCCAATGGATGGGGTCTGGAGAGACCCTCTCCCGGGGTAGAACAGGGCCTGCCACAGCCAGGAGCTTGGGGACAGACGGCCACACTCTAGTGAGCCGGCACAGAGCACAGTGAGGGAGGGACAGCCCTAGAGTCAGGGACCTCCACACATGTGGAAAGACGCTCTCACTCATTCACCCCCAGGTCTGGATTGCCCTCAGAGCCCCGTGTTAGAGAACACACACAGTATAGAACTGTAAACAGAGGGAAGTTTGGCGTGTAGTACGCTAGTAAGCACTCAAGGAAACAAGATGGAGGGTGTGTGAGAACCTGAAAGGGGGGGGGGTGGGCTAGTGGTGTGTGTACCGACACCTCTGGCCTTGGCCGGGCCTAATTACAATGACAAAGCAAGCTAGCGAGCGGGTGTGCTACACTCACAGAGACACAGAGAGAGACAGAGAGAGAGACAGAGGATTGGGGAATTTAAGAGAAGGCTTTTTGAGGCAAAAAAAACGGCACTGGCTGCTCACAGACGAGACACGCAGGGAAAGGCCTCAAGGTTTCAAGGCCTCAAGGCCTAAAAGCCTCAAGGCCTCCCCGTTGTGAAAATACCAAAGCATCATATATATTCACAAGGTTTTTTCCAATTCCTTTTTGAGATATCATGCTGACAGACCAAGAAACAGGCAGACAAGGGTGTAAACAGAACCTCCAGTCCATCTTCTATGGCGGAGGTTATAAGAATGAAACCTAAGAAACTAGAAAGTATTTAGAGCAGAGCATACCAATGGAGATGATAAAATATTGGGTTATTAGAGCAGAGAGAGAGGCTGGCATGGGATGGGAGGGGGAAAGAATAATAGATAAACTTCTTAAAACTCACTCAAATTCCGGCAGTGTTTGTTTTACTTTGGAACCCATTTAGTTAACTCGCCTGTGGAATATGTTGTTAGATAGGACAGGTTTTAAAGGCTCAGCCTGAGTTTGGGGGGCCTGGACATGTCCTACAGAGACTCCCCATGGATGTGGTCATGTGTTAGTAAAGGCTTGGGCAGAAATGTAGCCATTCCTGGTCTGGTTGCTTTATCTACATGAAGGCTCTTTCAGGGTGATGAATCACCGGGACTCCAACAGCAACGTGGCCAATGGTGGGGGGGGATTCCAAACTTTCCCCGTGATAGGACGAGCAATCCGGCTAAACTCTTACAAAATGTCTCGGATCTTCTCGGGCAACTCTTCCCCAACTGTTCTCAGTGGCTTAGCTCGACTCTGCAGCATTTGGACAGCTATCCACTATCAACAAGTCCCCAATAATAGCACACAAAGATGAGGACCTACGCTACTCACATTCTTTAACGATTTGGGGCCAAATGTGTTCCCCCCATTCCTCTGGGATGCTCCCAGCTATGTGCCCAGCAATGATATCATCCCGTCCCATACAACACGCACACAACCCCCGGAGGCCATTTCTATCATTCAGCTCTCTCTCCCTCTCCCTCCCTCCCCCTCTCCCTCCCTCCCCCTCCCCTCTCTCCCTCTCTCCCCCTCTCCCTCTCCCTCTCCCCCCCCGGGCCATGTGCCGCTATTCTTAACCGAGGCAAAGTGCTGGGCGGCATCTCGATTATCTGTGACCTAGATGTTGTGTTGGCATGAAGCCAGCACATGTTTCCCTGTCAGCCAGTGCTTCCTGTGGCGATGGAAAACCTGCTCCCGCACTATGGGAGGACAACGGGAGGTGGGCCCAGAGTGGACCTGCCTTTAGAGCTCCTGGACTAGAAGATTAGGAAACTCTGAGACACAATCCTGATTGAATGAATTTTCACGAGTATAAGGCACAGCCAGACACTGCTTGTACCTTACTAGAAGTACTGGTCACTTAATAACACATGGTACTCACAGCCAGACACTGCTTGTACCTTACTGGTCACTTAATAACACATGAAACTCACAGCCAGACACTGCTTGTACCTTACTGGTCACTTAATAACACATGGTACTCACAGCCAGACACTGCTTGTACCTTACTGGTCACTTAATAACACATGGTACTCACAGCCAGACACTGCTTGTACCTTACTGGTCACTTAATAACACATGGTACTCACAGCCAGACACTGCTTGTACCTTACTGGTCACTTAATAACACATGGTACTCACAGTCTTTCTAGTATCGCCAGACCAGCAAAGGATCCATTCTTCAATTCTTGAATCTTGTTGTTGCTCAATATCCTGTAAAGAAATAAAGCAAACACACACACATCATTGAAAGCCTCGGGAAAAATGTATTGATTGACATAGGCGCAATCTGGCCCACATGGAGACGTACTACAGACATTACACCACCTCCTGTTCAAAGTGACTACTGACATTACACCACCTCCTGTTCAAAGTGACTACTGACATTACACCACCTCCTGTTCAAAGTGACTACTGACATTACACCACCTCCTGTTCAAAGTGACTACTGACATTACACCACCTCCTGTTCAAAGTGACTACTGACATTACACCACCTACTGTTCAAAGTGACTACTGACATTACACCACACCCTGTTCAAAAGTGAACCAAACACCGTCACGCCATTGATCCGACCCCATAGAGAGGAGTTTGATGGCAGACCGGTCAGCTCAGAGGTGTGTATTGAGATGCTAGTATCTCATGACTTCAGTTGGCCAATATTTGTAACAGTTGAAAAAAATCCATCACAGCCACTGAAGGCCTGCCAGAGATTATGAGCCTTCTGTTTACTAAATACGTGCCAAGTATTGCTTGCTTGAATACCGCTTTTATGATGGTTTTAATTAGACATATCACACATGGGATGCCAATTCACAATTCAACACTAGCGAGCATTAGCTGTAAACATAATATCTACTGGCAAACACTGATGAACATGTCACATTAATGAAATTGATGCCCACATGAGAGAAAACTATGATCCTAAAAATGTTATTTTCCTAGCCAGCAGCACACGTGCAAGATTGATTAATTGATTTATTGTTGAATAAACCTCAGTAACTACTGTGACTTCAAGTAATTCAAATAAGACAACTGCCAGAATTCCTCTCCGGCCCAAAAGACCTGCCAACAAGTGCCAACTCTAAACAGCCTTGGGCTGGGTGCTCCCACTGGGGAGGGATCCGGGTCCTCACTGGGTGATGGTTAGCGTACTTTGGGGCTTAGGGGGGGGGGGGACCGGGACCAGATTGTACTCATTATTGGGTGTTGAGGGATTGTTGTATTACTGGGTTGGGCTCGCGGGTGTCACTGGCTATTTGGCGTTTGTCGCTGCACCACTGGACAGACTGCTGAGCGAGATACGATGAAGGGAGAGAGATAGCATAAGAGAGCTGTATGCTTGACTAGCTGTTGGACAGTCTCTTCCCACAGCCGTATGTTAAAATGCCAATGGCAAGACTGTAAAGTCTGTCAGTCTGATGCCATAAGGGGAAGACATGGACCCTCTGTTGGACCCAGGAAGTGAGTCACATGGCTCTACTTTTTGTTGGGGAATTAGTAGTTTTGCCATGGCCAACAGATGGCAACAATGAGTAGTTTATCATATTAAATGTGAGCAGGCTGAACCCTGGGTGAACCGGGGAGCATGGCCCACTATCTAAATCTTATACATGCATGACTAATTGTCCTGCTTTTCTTCCTCACAGAGTTCATGCATTACTCCAAAAACCACACACATGAGAAATATATGAACAAACAAAACAATTAGGTTTACATAGCAATTTGTTTCTCTAAAACAGAACTGCTGTGTAAATACACTGCAGTATGGGTTATAGGCCCCATGCTTAATCAACTTCAAAATCTGAAAATGTGCTACACTTTTCCCACTCTTTTTGATTATCTTTATGAATTCCTGAGGGGCCATCCCTCCAAACCCACCAGAGGCTTAGCGGAGAGTTCCTGGCCACAGCCGTCGGCAGTCTTCCCCTCGCTGGTCACCGCCACCTGGTGTGAATACCACGGCTTGGGCTTCAACACACAGGGCCCTCTATATGTTGCGTTAGCCACTTTGGGGCCAAGTTGCTCATGTTCTAGTCCAGAACAAATGCATGGCTCCATTGAGGAGGCCAAACGCATCATAAAAGACATTGCCCACCCCAGCCACGAACTGTATTCACTTTTACCGTCAGGCAGGCGATACCGCAGTATCAAGTGCCGTACAAATAGACTCAGAGATAGCTTCCACAGTCAGGCCATCAGGCTGCTGAACAAGGGCGTATAGCATATAACAATGTATATTTTATTACATTGATTTATATATACATATTGCTCTTTTTCTGTGCCGATATATTGCATTTAATAAATTGCATTTTCATATCTGTTTTTATTCTATTTTATCTTATTTTTATAACTGCTGTCTGCCGTCGGGTATTGCACATACGATTTTCACTCACTGCTTTATACTTGTGTAAACTGAAGTGACCTCCCGAGACCAATGCTGCATTAGCAGTACCAATTTACCCCTAGCTATAAGAGGAACATTAGTCAGCTACAGTTTTGGTGCCGGTGGACGATTGGTAACAGATTATAGCCAAAAACAGACAAAAAAACTATGGCTTAGTCAGGGACAAAGTAAGCCAAGCAAATTACAATGAAATTAATATTTTCCAAAGTGGAAATCCTGTTGAATTTCAGTCACACTTAATGTAACCTAGTAAAGACGACAAGAAAACAGCTAGTTTGGCTGGCATGCCTGCCTTAAGCCTTTTACAATCCCAGCATAGCGGTTTATTTATCCCCCACCCCGAGGACGTCTGTACAGCCTGGTCACTGCCTCCTGACTGCAGACCTAAAGAGCAGCCAGTTTATTTATCATGTGGGTCTAGAACAGGAGGGGAGTGAACCTTATCCTGATGGACGGGTAGTACAAGCAGTTTGAGCCCGAGAACCGTGGGGGGGAACCTCACTGACTTCCGGAGAAGCACACAGGTTGTGCTGTTGTGAGTTATGGTGAATGGTGGAATGTGCTCCAAAATGCATCGACTTTAAAAGGTTTGCATTCCATTAAACAATGCAGCAATAACTTTTAAATGATAACATTAGCCAACTTCCAGCAGCAGTTAGGTTTTCTCTTATTGTTCACCAATAACTTTGAGCTGCTACAACTGGGTCAGCAGTAGGCCTTCAAAAGGAACAATGTGGATGTATGGGGAGGAAGAAGTCTCCAAAAGAAGGCACAGTGTTCCATCTAATACTTTAAGTCACTTCAAAACAACCAATCCTGCTGATTTCATGTCCGATTCGCTTGGTCTTAGACTTGTGAAGGGTGTTTATCGTGTTGGAGGTTTGCATGGCGTCACAAGAACTGCGTGGATTCTGTCAACTTTTAGCTCATTTAAAGGTCTGCCGTACAGAAGACCACTCAAAACCCAATCTACTGGGATTGTGTCTATTCGAGTGGTCTTCTTGTCCTCAGGAGACATGACGTATGAGGCGACTTGGTTTCAGGCCAGAAAACATGCCTCCTTAATGCCTATACGATTAGACCTTGTAATCGTTTCTGCAGCGACACATTCGTTGAAAATCAGAAGGTAACCATGCGATTTAGGAGTTATATTACACTATTCTTACAACAATTACAGGATTCATTGTTATGCGCCATTCATCCACTTGTTTATGGTGGATGGGTCTGATTTATTATGAGTTCATCCCATTTTTCATTGTCCTTTTTAGGCTAGCTAGGGTGTAAAATTTTTATGATTTGTGGTCAATCACTCCAAGTCACAAGACTCATACAAACCGTATTGTGAACCAAACGGTAATTAGGGGAATATATAGAGGTCCCATTCCGAGCCCTCGCTTCATCCGGCCGGGTAAAACACAAGCGGAGCTCAAACAACCCGACAAGGGCTCATGAAAACAGGGCCTGTCCCTCTCAACTCATCCTCCTCCTCCTCCTCAGTCAACAGGGGGGGGGACACTATGGGATTTTCCCCTTTTCCGGTTTCCTGACAAAGGAAAACATTCAAGTGTTGCTTTAGTCCTCGTTGCTTTAGTCCTCATTGCCCAAAATGCCGAAAGGAAAACAAGATCCTTCACATGATGGACCCCATGAGTCACACAGGAATGGCAAAGGAATGCATACTGATCCCGTCGTAGTCATCCTGATATGACTATTTAACTTTGGATACTTTATATATTTGGTTAAAACAAGCCAACTATGCATGACATATGTTATATAGACAAAAATACAAAAAAAAGGTTTGTCTTTTTTTCCACTGCAGTAAAATAACACCCTAACATTTTGCCCTGAAGTGTCGGGAAGTAAAAAGCAGATGGTTTCCTCCACTGAACACTGACACTTTACTGCTCCGGAGGAAATCCCTTCTTTATTCCTTGACATTAATCCAGCGTCTCCATCGGTCTCCTCCGTCTCTCTCCCCCCTCATCTGTCTCTCTCCCCCCTCATCTGTCTCTCTCCCCCCTCATCTGTCTCTCTCCCCCTGTGTGTCCTCTGTCTGTATCTCACTCTCTCCACGTCTCTCTCTCCCCGTCTCTCTCTCTCTCTCTCTCCCCCTCTCCTCTCTCTCCCTCTCCCCCCCCTCTCTCTCTTCACTTCTCCCTCCACTTCTCTCTCTCCCCCCCTCTCTCTCCCCCCCTCCCCGTCTGTTATCCGGCCCCAGGTGCTTCTGGGAAATAAGTTGGAGTGCAATAAGAACCAGTACAAAGAAACACCAGCCGACAAGGGGAGAGCAGAACTACAAATGAAGAGCAGGTTACCGACAACTGGCTCCAAATAGGAGGCTCATGTACGCTCCCAGCTATACCCCCAAAATAATACTACAGCCCGGAGGCTGCTGCACACAGAAAGAACCCCAACCCTAAACCCTAAACCCTAAACCTAACCCTCCCCACAGAGGTAAACATGTGTGTCGTTTCCTCTCAGATTACTTCAGCATGTGTGCTTTCATTTGGAGCGAGTGAATGCATCCCTCTTTTCCACAGAGGATAAGCCTGCATTCCCCAGGTTAGGGTAAGATAATACAGGCTAAGCATTAGAACATGTATTATAGAACATGCCGTTTTGGAGACCTCCCAGATTCTTTCCCCTGGTTTGGATGACTGGCTCTGACTCAACCCAAGTATTTGGCAATTGTGACTAGGACACGTAGCCTATTAATAAACATGTTTTATACACTGTATATAGGAAAAGCTGAATTCACATTAACGGAGGTACACGCAAGACATCTATCCAGGTGAAAGGAGGAGTCTGCGAGTGTCTCTAATAAAGGCAGGGCCTTTCATTTCTTTATTGTGTCTCAATATAGCCTGTCGGTGTTGGAAAAAACACATACCATTGCATTATAAAATAACCATTGCAGTGTTTTTAACTAGCCTCCATAACATCCACCTCGAAATTCTACCAAGTTAGATGTAGCTGCAGTAGTAGATGAGTCACAGAAGTACTTTGTAGCCCATATTTCCACGCAACTCCAGCCCCTTCTCACCTGGCAGGGTCCAGGGGAAACCTTGGACCTGGTCCAGGGGAAACCTTGGACCTGGTCCAGGGGAAACCTTGGACCAGGTCCAAAACAAACCAAGCAGAAGAGTCGGTTTGCCATCCCTGGCGAGTATGAAGTATGCACGCTATTTAGTCCCATTGAGAAGACGGCCTTGGCCCAACACACCCTAGAGAAAGCCCTTTATGTGCGTGGCCAGTGAATATGCAAAGGCCACAGTAAAGTCAGTACATGGTTTCTCCGGTCTGGGGTCATAAGGTTAAAGGGAACAGAGGGATTCTATAGGTGGGATCACAGTGTGGTCCCATGGTCACTTTATTAGCTTTAGTTGTCATGAAAGTGAAGCAACATACACAATACTAACCCTGACCCTATAATACTAAAACATACAATCCTAATACTAACCTGGAGTATTTATTTTATTTTAATTTTATTTTTTTATTATTTATTTTTATATTATTTTTATTTTATTTTATTTGTCGGGTATTGCACATAAGATTTTCACCCATTGCTTATACTTGTATAACTTTGATGTGACAATAAACTTGACTTGAGTACCGAGTCTATAGTTACGTTATGGTTCTTAAAAACGTCTGGATGACACGAGACCTCGGTGGTATACGGCCCACGAGGAACTGACGGGTGACTGGTCTGGGTTTACAGCAGTCTGAAATAACCCCCAGGATGTACCACGGCCAACCCCCACCACCAGTCGTAAAACAGGCAGACCACATCACCACCCCAGGGGAGCCCCAGACTATTTAACATACCCTAAATCCACCCCCAGCTCCCTCAACAGGAACCACTGGTCCATTGGCCCTTTCCGGAGCAGGGAGGGGCTTTGGAGACGTTTGATTTGAGGGTTGATTTCAAGCTGCAATTGTCCCGAGACGGGCTATTTGTTTACCAAAGGTGACGGGACATGTCCCGGAAAACAAAGCATAGTGGAGACAAGTAGGAACTTGAAGACTCCTGCGCTGGGGTCTATGTAGGATAAACCTAAAAAGGGCCTTTCGCCATCCAGGAATCCCACAACCAGGCTTTCATTTGATCACTTTTCACCTTGATCACTATCCTCACCATCAGTAATAACAACATGAGACGGCAAGCTTGTTGAAGACACGCGCACTCAAACATATAGGTAGTTTAGAACCAAGCAAAGAGATTCTGACTTATGAATATAAAACCAATAACCTTTACTGTGGGTTATTGTTGTCAGATTCTAAATCCACGAACAAATATGTAACATATGGTTTGATACAATTGAAACCAGTTCCCAACCTAAAGTGGACTTCAGTTTAGGTCTCATTATGTTGGGGTCTACTGAGACCCACAACTGCACAAACAAGCCTTTGAGGAAAGAATGTAGTCGATGGTGTTGCAAAGCACCTCCTCCGAGTATATTACATTACAGTCATATTTATCTCTTTAAGAGAGTCCCACTCTAAGTGAATGGATCACCAGACAACGCTATTATCATGCAGATTGAAGGCCGGCAGTAGGCGCCATGTAGGTGACAGTGGCTGGATGGACTGAAACATCCTAAACACGATAGATATGTACCATATCTATGTATGTACCATATCTATGTATGTACCCCCATCGTGTTTAGGATGTTTCAGTCCACCCAGCCACTGTCACCTACATGGCGCCTACTGCCGGCCTTCAATCTGCATGATAATAGCGTTGTCTGGTGATCCATTCACTTAGATGGTACATACACCATGGGGGTACATACATATATAGGGTACATACATATATATGGTACATACACCATGGGGGTACATACATATATAGGGTACATACATATATAGGGTACATACACCATGGGGGTACATACATATATATGGTACATACATATATAGGGTACATACACCATGGGGGTACATACATATATATGGTACATACATATATAGGGTACATACACCATGGGGGTACATATATATATATGGTACATACATATATAGGGTACATACATATATAGGGTACATACACCATGGGGGTACATACATATATATGGTACATACACCATGGGGGTACATACATATATATGGTACATACATATATATGGCACATACATATATAGGGTACATACACCATGGGGGTACATACATATATAGGGTACATACATATATAGGGTACATACACCATGGGGGTACATATATATATGGTACATACATATATAGGGTACATACATATATAGGGTACATACACCATGGGGGTACATACATATATATGGTACATACACCATGGGGGTACATACATATATATGGTACATACATATATATGGCACATACATATATAGGGTACATACATATATAGGGTACATACATATATATGGCACATACATATATAGGGTACATACATATATAGGGTACATACATATATAGGGTACATACATATATAGGGTACATACACCATGGGGGTACATACATATATATGGTACATACATATATAAGGTACATACACCATGGGGGTACATACATATATATGGCACATACATATATAGGGTAGATACATATATATGGTACATACATATATAAGGTACATACACCATGGGGGTACATACATATATATGGTACATACATATATAGGGTACATACACCATGGGGGTACATACATATATAGGGTACATACATATATATGGTACATACACCATGGGGGTACATACATATATAGGGTACATACATATATAGGGTACATACACCATGGGGGTACATACATATATATGGTACATACATATATAGGGTACATACACCATGGGGGTACATACATATATATGGTACATACATATATAGGGTACATACACCATGGGGGTACATATATATATATGGTACATACATATATAGGGTACATACATATATAGGGTACATACACCATGGGGGTACATACATATATATGGTACATACACCATGGGGGTACATACATATATATGGTACATACATATATATGGCACATACATATATAGGGTACATACACCATGGGGGTACATACATATATAGGGTACATACATATATAGGGTACATACACCATGGGGGTACATATATATATGGTACATACATATATAGGGTACATACATATATAGGGTACATACATATATAGGGTACATACACCATGGGGGTACATACATATATATGGTACATACACCATGGGGGTACATACATATATATGGTACATACATATATATGGCACATACATATATAGGGTACATACATATATATGGTACATACATATATAGGGTACATACACCATGGGGGTACATACATATATATGGTACATACATATATAAGGTACATACACCATGGGGGTACATACATATATATGGTACATACATATATAGGGTACATACACCATGGGGGTACATACATATATAGGGTACATACACCATGGGGGTACATACATATATATGGTACATACATATATAGGGTACATACACCATGGGGGTACATACATATATAGGGTACATACACCATAACAACAGCACTATCAGGACCATCCGCGGCCTACTCACAGGGTGACCGTCCGGTTGGGGAAGGAGTCCGGAGGCAGCACCTGGTGCAGGTCAATGTTGCTGCACACCACCTTCTGGTCCTCCGTGGCGTTGGAGCCCGGGGTCCTCCCGGAGCTCTTGGGCCGGTCGCTGGACGGCCTGCAGTCCGAATAGGACACGGAGGACACACGGCCCCAGAGGACGAGCAGGACCACACACCACCCCGCCCGCCTCATGGCGTCCGGTCCCCGGCTACTAAGGGCTCTTTCTCCGCAGGACGAAGGGGGGGACGTCCCGGGTCTTGTGAAGTGCGATCACTTGTTAGAACAGGGCCTGATCCGCGCCGGGCCGAACACAACACACGCCTCGCCATGTCGCGGAGAGTGTGTTTAACACAAGAACCAAACGAGAACCCTCCATACCCTCTCCACGCTCCATCTCCACGGGGCTCGGCGCGTCGTTCAGTCCGTCTTTGTTCGCCAGACGACCCGTGTATTAATCCGTCCCATGTCTGGTCCCGGCTATGGTACAACTAAAAGGGTATCCCCAAGGTAGTCCCGATCGATCGATCGATGCGGTGTTTAAGAGTAGTTTAAAGAGTAGTTTAAACACAACAACAACAACCAGTCCTGGCGTCCGGACGGCCTTTCTTTGTTGCTCCGAGCGGGACGTGTTGTGTCCGACCGCACAAGCTGCGACGAGGTTCACCGAACACCACCAACTTTAACACCTTTAACACCACCTCTTTCTCCTTTCTTTATACAAGAGACCCCCGGCAGGGTCCGTCCACGCCCGGGTGTTTATGTCGTGGAGGTTATGTCGTGGAGGTCGTGGGGTTTTAAAGTTAGCATACGATCGACGCACGGTTTTCCCAACTTGTTGGAGATATCGCGTCTCAGTTTTCGTCAAATGGAAAAGTAGAACCGGACAGAGAAACCAAAAGGCCCCGGATCCCGGATAACCCCGCCGG
This sequence comes from Muraenolepis orangiensis, assembly GCA_027704905.1. Taxonomy (NCBI): domain Eukaryota; kingdom Metazoa; phylum Chordata; class Actinopteri; order Gadiformes; family Muraenolepididae; genus Muraenolepis; species Muraenolepis orangiensis. The sequence continues at coordinate 20,654,036 of CM051021.1, read as the reverse complement.
AACAGAGGCTAGTTCCCGGTGAACCGATGAGGTTGTTGTGGTTGTTGTACTCCCGGACCGAGCGGCTCCTCTCCCCAGGGTTAGGGCTAGGGCTAGTCCGTCCCCGGTGCTCCCGGTGGGGCTTCACCACGGGTGACGTCACACATGGGTGACTCCACCACACACACAAGTAGGTCTATTACTACTAGTCTACTACTACTACTAGGTCTATTGTTTTTCTAATTGCTTTTAAATAAACATTTACAAAAAATACGCAATCTGAGCTCAGACAGAGCACATACAATGCAACCGTGAACGACCATGCACACAGTGCAAAACAGGAAAGTAACTGTCCAGAAAGTCCAGCAGAAGTATGTTACACCAATGTATTACAATAATACTGTAGAGCCCAAGGAAATAGGTTATAATTCAACAATTAAAATGATGTCATAATGTCTGTATATTATATGTAATTTGCTGGTCGTACTGTTCATCTGATCTTCTTTAGCTAATAATACCTTTTGTTGAATGTAGGTCATCCTCATTTACTGACCCATTGTGAGGATGCATTTGTGATCACCAGAGAAGCTGACATTACACTGGACATCTACTGGACCACAGAGACACTTGCATGGGATTAGTCGGAGTTTATAATTGACATTACCTCATTTTGATTATTCCCAAGGACATCAGGAGAGGGCCCTCAGCAGCCCTCTTTGCTGACCCACCGTGACACTGGCTACCATATTCTGACTTCATACTCCACATGACAATTCACACGACCTTGTTTACTTACCAAAACGTGGCTCCTGAGGACAGGGCTGAGGACAGGGCACTGGGACTTCAGACCAGACCTCCAGAGCTGGGCACCAAGATTCAAGATAACTTTATTTATCCCGAGGGAAATTAAGGTGCAACAGTTGAAACAGGGGGAATAAATGCACACAAAATATACTAATACCTAAAAACTAAATAACAACAAACTAAACTAAACTAAACTAGTATAAACAAAATATAACTAAATTAACTCTAAATGAAATCTAAATGTATTGATAGATGAATTGCACAATTTACAGTATTATTACAGTAATACGTAGGTATATATAATACACAACAATACGTATAGTGCAAATTGGCAGTAATAAAATACTAATAAATAACTCAGATGAATACTGAAAAAGTGACATGTGAAAAGTGAAATTGAATTTACAGTGCGTTGACCAAAAATAATAATAACAGTGCGTTGACCTCAGGTCACTGAGTCTCCACTGTCCCTCTCACGACCCGAGGTAGATGAATTAAAGAGACTGATGGCCACAGGAAGAAAGGACTTCCTGTGGCGTTCTGTGGTACACCTGGGTGGAATGAGTCTGTTGCTGAAGGTGCTTCTGTATGAGGTCAGCACCTGATGGAGAGGGTGAGAGTTGTTGTCAAGGATACTACGCAGCTTGCGCAGCATCCTCCTCTCACACCACCAACAAGGAGTCCAGCTGGACCCCCAGGACAGCGCCAGCCTTCCTGACCATCCTGCTGATCTTGTTGGCGTCTGCTGACCTCAACCTGCTTCCCCAGCACACGACACCGGAGAAGATGGCTCTGGCTACCACCGACTGGTAGAACATCTTCAGCACAGTTCAGTTGTCTTATCTTTCTTTCTTAAGACTTACCCAACTCTGCTGCTAGGTTCGTTTTCACAGCCCTACTTCCACACCTTCTACCTGCCGTTCAACTGGCCCTTTAACCATGCTGCCTAAATGGCAAAAAAGGTTTATATAATTGTTCCAATATTGTTTTTTGTACCAACACAGAACCTTGAACTGTGAGTTAGTTCCTTAGCTGTCCTTCTCTGTTCCTCTCTAGGTTTGTTTTAATATTCATGCAATCTATATTTTTTTCTGGGTTATTGTTCTGTGCATTTCCTCTGTATTGTACAGCCCTTTGAGCTGCCTAGTCATGTATGGCAGGTGCTTTACAAATAAAGGGTATTATTATCAGGAGGCAGTGCAGGCTATTCAAATAATATAACAGCATGATATAATAACCCATTCATATTAACAAATGCATCATGAGTCACTGAGTCTGTTTCCATGGTGACACGGACCCTGCCCTCCATGTCCTGGTGTCATGGGGGTGTGGTTAGAAGAGGGGTGTGGTTAGCAGAGGGGGCGTGGTCAGTTGTGTGGAGTTGTATTGCCGACGATAGAGCAACAGCGATTACATAACAGCGTTATTATTAACAATTTGAGGTTGTTATCATTAAGGCGGCCATGCGATGGTTAGACTGAATGTGTGTGGGCCACGTTAACTGAAGAAAGCACTTGATGTAACTCTTTTGCACGACCGCTAATGATAATAATACAATCAATATGTTATTACCAACCTTGTATGTCTGATTCCTAAAGCTACTCTGCACTCTGTCTACTAAAACGTAAAAACTGTAAGAGAAAGGAAAACAATCAATCACAAGCACTTAATTTAACAACATAATACTGTTGTTTAACATGGATGCCTTTACGGATCCTAGCTACTAAAGGGTATGGCGCCGTACGAGATGGCTGCCGTGTCGCGAGCTCCCGCACGACGACGCAGTTTTTTGTTATTTATTCTTTTTATCGCAAGTATTTTAGTTCAGGATGTTAGCAGCAAGTTCACTTATAACTTCTGCACACTTTGGGAGATCAGATCGACAGTCGCTCGCCGCCTACCGGAGTTTTTTCATTCTTTCGGCTCGGACGTCCCGCCCGAAGTCACAGCTGGATTATCTCCGTCCATTTTGGGCACGATTACGCGCAAGCGTCGCCGGAGGAAGCGAGGGAAGCGAGCCGGCGTGCTAGTCAGGCTGAGATGTCGATCCGATCGCCCCCCACTACCCACCATTCTACTGGCTAATGTACAGTCTCTGGACAATAAGTTAAGCGAACTACAGGCTCGTATTCAATTCCACCGGGAAACTAGGGACAATTGTATTATCTGCCTTACGGAGACATGGATGTCGGAGGGGGTTACCGACGCAGCTATCGAGCCGACGGGATTTTCCGTACACCGGGCGGACAGAACAAAGGCTCTCTCCGGTAAAGATCGCGGAGGGGGGTATGTCTCATGATAAACAGATCTTGGTGCAACCAAAGCCATGTACATCCCCTCAAGTCTTTCTGTTCCCCGGACCTGGAGTACCTGATGCTTATGTGCCGTCCATACTGGCTACCTCGGGAGTTTACAGCGGTAACCGTGACCGCTGTTTACATTCCCCCACAAGCCAACACGGACACAGCGCTGAAGGAACTGTACGGGGCTATCAGCGAACAGGAGTCGGCCCACCCCGAGGCTGCTCTCATCGTGGCGGGGGACTTCAACAAGGCGAACCTGAAGAAGGTTCTCCCGAAGTTCTACCAACACATAAAGAGCAACACACGGGGCGAGCGGATCCTCGACCACTGCTACACTCCCTTCCGTGATGGCTACAAGGCCCTCCTCCGCCCACCGTTCGGTAAATCAGATCACCGCTCTATCCAGCTACTCCCCGCCTATAGGCAGAGACTGAAGCAGCAACCGATCGCTGTGAGGGAGGTCCAATGCTGGTCGGACCAATCAGATTCTACGCTGCAGGATTGTTTTGATCACGCTGACTGGCACATGTTCCGCGTTGCCTCGGACAATAACATCAACGAGTACGCGTCGTCGGTCACCGGGTTCATCAAGAAGTGCATAGATGACGTTGTTCCGACCAAGTCGGTTCGGATATATCCCAACCAGAAACCGTGGATTAACGGCGATGTTCGCGCTGCCCTACATGCGCGTAACGCCGCCTTTGGTTCCGGGAATACGGAGGAATATACGAGAGCCCGTTACGACCTCCGTAAGACCATCGTCACTGCCAAGCGGGAGTATAAGGACAGAGTGGAAGATAAATTCAAGAAACACAATGCGAGGGGTATGTGGCAGGGGCTGCAGAAGATAACGAACTTCAGAGGGAGAACCAGTTGTGTAGAGAACTCCTCTACCTCCCTCCCAGGAGAGCTAAATACATTTTTTGCTCGGTTCGACGTAAACGGCAGCCCGCCGAAGCCAGCACCGACTGGGGAGACCAGCCAGCTGCGCATCTCGGAGGCGGATGTGCGCCGCACCTTTAAGCGGCTGAACATCCGTAAGGCGGCAGGCCCCGACGACATCCCGGGCCGCGTCCTCAGAGCATGCGCAGACCAGTTGGCAGGAGTCTTTGCAGACATCTTCAACCTCTCCCTGTCCCAGGCTGTTGTCCCCGCGGTCTTCAAGATATCCACCATCGTGCCTGTCCCTAAACAAACCAAGGTAACATGCCTGAATGACTACAGACCGGTGGCCCTCACCTCGATCGTTAGCAAATGCTTCGAGAGGTTGGTCAAGGACTTTATTTGCTCCGTGTTACCTACCACGCTGGACCCATGGCAATTTGCATATCGTCAAAATAGATCCACGGACGACGCAATTGCCATGGCCCTCCACACTGCCCTTTCCCACCTGGAGGGGAAGAACTGTTATGTGCGAATGCTGTTTGTGGACTACAGCTCAGCATTCAACACAATAGTTCCTGCCAAGCTCGACACCAAGCTGAGAGGTCTAGGCGTACCCCCATCCATGTGCAGCTGGATACTGAACCTCCTGTCGGACCGCCGCCAGGTGGTGAGGATGGGCAGCACCACATCAGAGCCACTGACCCTCAACACGGGAGCCCCCCAGGGATGCGTGCTGAGCCCTCTCCTCTACTCCCTCTACACCCACGACTGCATGGCTATGCACAGCTCCAACGTCATCGTCAAGTTTGCTGACGACACGACAGTGATGGGCCTGATCGCCGGCGACGACGAGACAGCCTACAGGGAGGAGGTCGGATCGCTGGAGCAGTGGTGCCAGGAGAACAGCCTCGCCCTCAACGTCAAGAAGACCAAGGAGCTGATCGTGGACTTCAGGAGGCAGAGGGGAGAGCACAGCCCTATCTCCATCGACGGCGTTGCAGTAGAGAGGGTCAGCAGCTTCAAGTTCCTCGGCGTGCACATCTCCGAGGACCTCACATGGTCCACGCACACCACACACGTGGTGAAAAGGGCCCAACAACGCCTGTATTTTCTCAGGCGTCTGAAGAAATTCAGCATGGGCCCCCGCATCCTGAGAACATTCTACAACGGCACCATCGAGAGTGTTCTGACAGGGTGTATCACCGCCTGGTACGGGAACTGCACGGCACTCGAGCGCAGAGCGCTTCAAAGGGTGGTGCGGACGGCCCAGTATATCGTTGGAGGTGAGCTCCCCTCCCTCCTGGACATTTACAACCAGCGGTGCGTGGCCAAGGCCAAAAGAATTATAAAAGACATTGCCCACCCCAGCCACGAACTTTACTCACTATTACCGTCAGGCAGGCGATACCGCAGTATCAAGTGTCGTACAAATAGGCTTAGAGATAGCTTCCACAGTCAGGCCATCAGGCTGCTGAACAAGGGCGTATAACATATAACAATGTATATTTTATTACATTGATTTATATATATATATTGCTCTTTTCTGTGCTGATTTTTGCATTTTATAAATTGCATTTTTTATTTTTATTTTATATTCTTTATTCTATTTTTTATCTATTTTTATTTTATCTTATTTTATAACTGCTGTCTGTCGTCGGGTATTGCACACAAGAATTTCACATCACTGCTTTATACTAAACTGTAAACTGTGAAGTGACAATAAACTTGACTTGACTTGACTTGACTACTACCGTTCAGCATAGAAAATCATACAAACTACTACTGTTACTGTTTGTAACTGGTTTTAAGACTTCCTAACCAACAGACCCCAGTCTGTCAGATTAGCCAATCTCACCTCCTCACCCTCACCCTGAACAACGGCGTTCCCCAGGGCTGTGTCCTGAGCCCTCTCCTCTTCTCCCTCTTCACCCACGTCTGTACTTCTGTACATGGTACAAACACCATCATCAAGTTTGCAGATGACACAACGGTGGTGGGCCTCATCAATGAAAACAACGATGAGGCAGCCTCCAGGGAGGAGGTCCAGCACCTGGTGGCGTGGTGCGCTGACAACAACCTGGACCTCAACACCAAGAAGACCAAGGAGCTCATCGTGGACTTCAGAAAGACCAGAGCTGGTGCACACGCCATCATCAATCCTCATCAACGGAGCGGAGGTCGAGCGTGTCTCCAGCTTCAAATTCCTGGGGGTCCACATCTCCGAGGACCTCTCTTGGTCCCTCAATACTGCCTCACTGGTAAAGAAGGCTCACCAGCGTCTCTTCTTCCTGAGGAGACTGAGGAAAGCCCACCTGTCACCTCAGATTCTGGTGAACTTTTACCGGTGTGCCATCGAAAGCAACTGCACTGTTTCCGACCGGAAAGGTCCAGCTGGGAAGCGCTGCAGAGGGTAGTGAAAACCGCCCAACGGTTACTACCCCTGGACTACCCCTCCCTGTAATAAACACTACCCACCACGGTGTCTGAGGAAGGCACAAAAAATTGTGAAAGACACTTCTCACCCCAACCATGGACTGTTTGCCCTCCTCCCCTCCGGGAGGCGCTATAGAAACCTCTGTTCCAAGTCAAGCAGGCTTAGGAACAGCTTCTTTCCCTCAGCTGTCATCTCTCTGAACTCTGCTCCACGAAGACCCCCCGGCCCACCCCCCCGGCCCACCCCCCCCCCCTCTGCTCAATATATCCTATAATAATAATAATACATCACCATCAATGTCTTCGACTGCCTTGCACTGTAATCATAACTACCTACCTCTACTTATAGTTGACATATTTATTGATAACATACCTGTATAATAGTGTGTACATTGATTGTAACATCTAACAACTGTTGATTCAACTGCATATCCCTGCTCACTACCTGTTAAATACTTGTATACTTACCTGTATATATACCTATTATTATGCACATATCTCATACATACTCATACTCATATATAAGTAACATTATTACTGTTTTTATACCTACTAGACTGTCTTTTAGCAACTGTAACCTGTAAATTGTATATTACCATGCACTTTACTGCAACATTTTCACGCCAAATTGTTTTTGCCGTACTGTACTTGGGCTATCTACACATAAAGAATCATACAAACTACTACACATAAAGAATCAATCAAACTACTACACATAAAGAATCATACAAACTAATACACATAGAGAATCATACAAACTACTACACATAAAGAATCAATCAAACTACTACACATAAAGAATCATACAAACTACTACACATAAAGAATCAATCAAACTACTACACATAAAGAATCATACAAACTACTACACATAAAGAATCAATCAAACTACTACACATAAAGAATCAATCAAACTACTACACATAGAGAATCATACAAACTACTACACATAAAGAATCAATCAAACTACTACACATAGAGAATCATACAAACAACTACACATAAAGAATCAATCAAACTACTACACATAGAGAATCATACAAACTACTACACATAAAGAATCAATCAAACTAATACACATAAAGAATCATACAAACTACTACACAAAGAATCAATCAAACTACTACACATAAAGAATCATACAAACTAATACACATAAAGAATCATACAAACTACTACACATAAAGAATCAATCAAACTACTACACATAAAGAATCATACAAACTACTACACATAAAGAATCAATCAAACTACTACACATAAAGAATCATACAAACTAATACACATAAAGAATCATACAAACTACTACACATAAAGAATCAATCAAACTACTACACATAAAGAATCATACAAACTAATACACATAAAGAATCATACAAACTACTACACATAAAGAATCAATCAAACTACTACACATAAAGAATCATACAAACTACTACACATAAAGAATCAATCAAACTACTACACATAAAGAATCATACAAACTAATACACATAAAGAATCATACAAACTACTACACATAAAGAATCAATCAAACTACTACACATAAAGAATCATACAAACTAATACACATAGAGAATCATACAAACTACTACACATAGAGAATCATACAAACTACTACACATAAAGAATCATACAAACTACTAGACATAAAGAATCATACAAACTACTACACATAGAGAATCATACAAACTACTACACATAAAGAATCATACAAACTACTACACATAGAGAATCATACAAACTACTACACATAAAGAATCATACAAACTACTACACATAGAGAATCATACAAACTACTACACATAAAGAATCATACAAACTACTACACATAAAGAATCATACAAACTACTAGACATAAAGAATCATACAAACTACTACACATAGAGAATCATACAAACTACTACACATAAAGAATCATACAAACTACTACACATAGAGAATCATACAAACTACTACACATAAAGAATCATACAAACTACTACACATAGAGAATCATACAAACTACTACACATAAAGAATCATACAAACTACTACACATAGAGAATCATACAAACTACTACACATAGAGAATCATACAAACTACCAGGACACAGCTGTCGAGCGCTGCATTACATTACATTACAGTTATTTAGTAGTTAATATATACTACTATATACATTACATCACATTACATTGCAGTTATTTAGTAGTTAATATATACTACTATATACATTACATTACAGTAATTTAGTAGTTAATATATACTACTATATACATTACATCACATTACATTACAGTTATTTAGCAGTTCATATATACTACTATATACATTACATCACATTACATTACAGTAATTTAGCAGTTAATATATACTACTATATACATTACATCACATTACATTACAGTAATTTAGCAGTTAATATATACTACTATAAACATTACATCACATTACATTACATTACATTACAGTCATCGACCTGGTTAGACGCTAGTACACTAGTAAAAGTGATAAGAGGATGCGCTAGGAGGAAGGATCCGGGGAGTGTGTCCTGAAGAGGTGGGTTTTCAGCCTGCGGTGGAAGATGGGCAGAGACTCTGCAGTCCTGACACCACTAGGGGCCAGCACAGAGAAGAGCCGTGACCGCGCAGATCGGTCACAAGGGCCCCTTAGCGAGGGGGCGAGCAGACGGCCCGAAGAAGCAGAGCAAAGTGGACGGGCGGGGATGGAAGGCTTGACCAGTGCCTGGAGGTAGGATGGAGCAGTTCCTTTTACTGCCATGTAGGCTAGCCCCAAGGTCTTGAACAGGATGCTATCCGTTCTTCACACTGGGCCGGCTGGCTCTGTTGGCCTCTGGGGACTTCCCCGAGGTCATGAGGGCCGCCGTGGACGCGCCAAGCCAGAGGCTAGGCCCCGGAGACCCCTGTCGACTGGTTTCGGGCGCGGTTGACTTCTTGGGGCTGAACTACTTCACCTCCCATTAGGCGCGGCCCAGGGGACACATGAGGGCGGAGCTCAACACAGAGAGAGTGGCCAACCCCTCCCGTGGGCGGGGGGGCACGGCTGGTGGTGGCGCCCTACGACTTGAGGGAAATCCTCAAATACATGTTGAAAAAGGTTGAAAAAAAAGAAAGGAGAGGGCCCTCAGTAGAGCACATACCTCCAACTACAGGGCCCTCAGTAGAGCACATACCTCCAACTACAGGGCCCTCAGTAGAGCACATACCTCCAACTACAGGGCCCTCAGTAGAGCACATACCTCCGCCTAGAAGGCCCTCAGAAGAACATACCTCCACCTAGAAGGCCTTCAGTAGAGAACATACCTCCAACTAGAGGGCCCTCAGTAGAGAACATACCTCCAACTAGAGGGCCCTCAGTAGAGAACATACCTCCAACTAGAGGGCCCTCAGTAGAACATACCTCCAACTAGAGGGCCCTCAGTAGAGAACATACCTCCAACTAGAGGGCCCTCAGTAGAACATACCTCCAACTAGAGGGCCCTCAGTAGAGAACATACCTCCAACTAGAGGGCCCTCAGTAGAGAACATACCTCCAACTAGAGAACCCTCAGTAGAGCACATACCTCCAACTATAGGGCCCTCAGTAGAGAACATACCTCCAACTAGAGGGCCCTCAGTAGAGAACATACCTCCACCTAGAGGGCCTTCAGTAGAACATACCTCCAACTAGAGGGCCCTCAGTAGAGAACATACCTCCAACTAGAGGGCCCTCAGTAGAACATACCTCCAACTAGAGGGCCCTCAGTAGAGAACATACCTCCAACTAGAGGGCCCTCAGTAGAACATACCTCCAACTAGATGGCCCTCAGTAGAACATACCTCCAACTAGAGGGCCCTCAGGGAACATACCTCCAACTAGAGGGCCCTCAGTAGAACATACCTCCAACTAGAGGGCCCCCAGTAGAACATACCTCCAACTAGAGGGCCCTCAGTAGAGAACATACCTCCAACTAGAGGGCCCTCAGTAGAACATACCTCCAACTAGAGGGCCCTCAGTAGAGAACATACCTCCAACTAGAGGGCCCTCAGTAGAGAACATACCTCTCAACTAGAGGGCCCTCAGTAGAGAACATACCTCCAACTAGAGGGCCCTCAGTAGAACATACCTCCAACTAGAGGGCCCTCAGTAGAGAACATATCTCCAACTAGAGGGCCTTCAGTAGAGACCATACCTCCAACTCAAGGGCCCTCAGTAGAACATACCTCCAACTAGAGGGCCCTCAGTAGAACATACCTCCAACTAGAGGGCCCTCAGTAGAACATACCTCCAACTAGAGGGCCCTCAGTAGAACATACCTCCAACTAGAGGGCCCTCAGTAGAACATACCTCCAACTAGAGGGCCCTCAGTAGAGAACATACCTCCAACTAGAGGGCCCTCAGTAGAGAACATACCTCCAACTAGAGGGCCCTCAGTAGAACATACCTTCAACTAGAGGGCCCTCAGTAGAGAACATACCTCCAACTAGAGGGCCCTCAGTAGAACATACCTCCAACTAGAGGGCCCTCAGTAGAGAACATATCTCCAACTAGAGGGCCTTCAGTAGAGACCATACCTCCAACTCAAGGGCCCTCAGTAGAACATACCTCCAACTAGAGGGCCCTCAGTAGAACATACCTCCAACTAGAGGGCGGTAGAGCACGTACCTCATAAGGTACGTGCTCTACCGCCCTCTAGTCTAGTCTAGTGGATTCAGATCTGTGCCTAAATATCACCAACTGTTCCTTTATCCATAATCTAACCACCAAGTTTGGTCCGATTCCGTACATAACTTTGAGTTAGCTCGCTAACAGACAAACAGAAAACAACCTCTGGTCCATCTGGGATGGCAGAGGTAAACAATATGTAAATCTCTGGTGAACGATTGTCGTCACCTCCACGCTCATGTCGTCACGACGACAGTAAATGCTGGCTACCTTAAAGATGGCCATCACTCTTGTAGAAGGAGACGAATGGCCGTCGGCTGAATAAGAGACGTTAGTCAAGCATCTTTCATTGATTTTCTTCTGTGTTTTCCGGCGTCTCCACAAACACACGCTTCATTAGCGCTGTCACAGAGCCGCTTATTGGACTGAGAACACTTTGCCAACCAGCAATTTACTGGCCTTGACTCGTCACACGCCATTACTCTGAGCCGGGCGCCGTGGCAACACAGCGCTTAAACGGCCCACTCCTGTGTGTGTGTCTGTGCGTGCGTGTGTGCGTGTGTGTGTGCGTGCGTGTGTGCGTGTGTGTCTCTGTGTGTGTGTGTGTGTGTTTGTTGGGGGGGGCCGTCTGATTGATGGTTAGCCGCGGCGGCTCGTGTGTCTGACTCTGTAGTCGACCTTTGACCCCTCCGTCTGCGTCACTGAGAACAGCTTCCCTGCGCTGATGGATGACGGCGAGCACTGCGGCGTTTGCCGAGCCCGGTGGAGGAGGAGAGGGGCCCTGAGAGGGGCCCTGAGAGGGGCCCTGAGAGGGGCCCTGAGAGGGGCCCTGAGAGGGGCCCTGAGAGGGGCCCTGAGAGGGACCCTGAGAGGGGCCCTGAGAGGGGCCCTGAGAGGGGCCCTTCATTAGGGTCTGTCCAAACCTCCAAATGTCCACAGACATGGTGTTAAGAGGAAGAAAAAGAACAATTCTGTTCCAACACAAGAGAGAGATAGAGAGAGAGAGAGAGAGAGAGAGAGAGAGAGAGAGAGAGAGAGAGAGAGAGAGAGAGAGAGAGAGAGAGAGAGAGAGAGAGAGAGAGAGAGAGAGAGAGAGAGGAGAAAGAGAAAGGGGAGAGAGAGAGAATGAGACAGAGAGATGGGGAGAGGGGAAAGAGAGAGAGAAAGAGACATCTCCTCGGAGCACAGAGGGAGACAGAGGGACACAGAAGGAGCACAGAGGGAGGACAGAGGGAGCACAGAGGGAGGACAGAGGGAACACAGAGGGAGGACAGAGGGAACACAGAAGGAGCACAGAGGGAGGACAGAGGGAGCACAGAGGGAGCACAGAGGGAGCACAGAGGGAGGACAGAGGGAGCACAGAGGGAGCACAGAGGGAGCACAGAGGGAGGACAGAGGGAGCACAGAGGGAGGACAGAGGGAGCACAGAGGGAGCACAGAGGGAGCACAGAGGGAGCACAGAGGGAGCACAGAGGGAGCACAGAGGGAGCACAGAGGGAGGACAGAGGGAGCACAGAGGGAGCACAGAGGGAGGACAGAGGGAACACAGAGGGAGCACAGAGGGAGGACAGAGGGAACACAGAGGGAGCACAGAGGGAGGACAGAGGGAGCACAGAGGGAGGACAGAGGGAACACAGAGGGAGCACAGAGGGAGGACAGAGGGAACACAGAAGGAGCACAGAGGGAGGACAGAGGGAGGACAGAGGGAACACAGAGGGAGGACAGAGGGAGCACAGAGGGAGGACAGAGGGAACACAGAAGGAGCACAGAGGGAGGACAGAGGGAGCACAGAGGGAGGACAGAGGGAGGACAGAGGGAGCACAGAGGGAGGACAGAGGGATCACAGAGGGAGCACAGAGGGAGGACAGAGGGAGCACAGAGGGAGCACAGAGGGAGGACAGAGGGAGCACAGAGGGAGGACAGAGGGAGCACAGAGGAGAGGGAGCACAGAGGGAGGACAGAGGGAGCACAGAGGGAGGACAGAGGGAGGACAGAGGGAACACAGAGGGAGCACAGAGGGAGCACAGAGGGAGGACAGAGGGAGCACAGAGGGAGCACAGAGGGAGGACAGAGGGAGGACAGAGGGAACACAGAGGGAGCACAGAGGGAGGACAGAGGGAGGACAGAGGGAACACAGAGGGAGCACAGAGGGAGCACAGAGGGAGCACAGAGGAGCACAGAGGGAGGACAGAGGGACACAGAGGGAGGACAGAGGGAGCACAGAGGGAGCACAGAGGGAGCACAGAGGGAGACAGAGGACACAGAGGGAGGACAGAGGGAGCACAGAGGGAGCACAGAGGGAGGACAGAGGGAGCACAGAGGGAGCACAGAGGGAGGACAGAGGGAGCACAGAGGGAGCACAGAGGGAGGACAGAGGGAGCACAGAGGGAGCACAGAGGGAGGACAGAGGGAGCACAGAGGGAGCACAGAGGGAGGACAGAGGGAGGACAGAGGGAGCACAGAGGGAGGACAGAGGGAGCACAGAGGGAGCACAGAGGGAGGACAGAGGGAGCACAGAGGGAGCACAGAGGGAGGACAGAGGGAGCACAGAGGGAGGACAGAGGGAGCACAGAGGGAGCACAGAGGGAGGACAGAGGGAGCACAGAGGGAGGACAGAGGGAGGACAGAGGGAACACAGAGGGAGCACAGAGGGAGCACAGAGGGAGGACAGAGGGAGCACAGAGGGAGCACAGAGGGAGGACAGAGGGAGGACAGAGGGAACACAGAGGGAGCACAGAGGGAGGACAGAGGGAGGACAGAGGGAACACAGAGGGAGCACAGAGGGAGCACAGAGGGAGCACAGTGGGAGCACAGAGGGAGGACAGAGGGAACACAGAGGGAGGACAGAGGGAACACAGAGGGAGGACAGAGGGAGGACAGAGGGAGCACAGAGGGAGGACAGAGGGAACACAGAGGGAGGACAGAGGGAGCACAGAGGGAGCACAGAGGGAGGACAGAGGGAGCACAGAGGGAGCACAGAGGGAGGACAGAGGGAGCACAGAGGGAGGACAGAGGGAGCACAGAGGGAGCACAGAGGGAGCACAGAGGTAGGACAGAGGGAGCACAGAGGGAGGACAGAGGGAGCACAGAGGGAGGACAGAGGAGCACAGAGGGAGGATCAGAACGCAATGTTATTACATGTAATAAAACATAT
>CM051021.1:20632333-20634833 GCA_027704905.1 Muraenolepis orangiensis | reverse complement strand
GGATGATGAACATGAGGGCTGGATGGAGGCTGAGGAAGATGAACATGAGGGCTGGATGGAGGCTGAGGAAGATGAACATGAGGGCATGATGGGACCGAAAGGCCTGCTCTCTGATTGGTGGACGGGCGTGGAGGCGGGGAATGGAGCGAGCCCTCCAAGCAAAGGAAGTGGAATTATGATGGAGATGAGAGAAATGAGAAAGACTGAGGGGGGAGGCAAAAAATAAAAGTCCTCCCCGCCCTTTCTCCCTCACCCCTCCCTCCCGCCGTACGGCCTCGCAGCGGGACATCAGGGAGTGTTGCTCCATGATTTTTACGGAGACATGGCTGACCTCCGTGATTCCTGACGAAGCGGTGCTGCAACCACCGGGATTCTCTTTGTTTCGGACCGACACAACAGCTGAGTCCACGGGGAAGAACAAAGGTGGGGGCGTATGCTGCTTGGTGAACAACAGCTGGTCTACGGACGTTCAGGTGCTTTCTCAACACTAATCATCTAATCTGGTGGTGGTTTACATCCAACCACGGGCTGATGTGAACATCGCATTGGACGAACTTTACATTGAAGTGAGCAAATTTCAGAATCGCTACCCCGAGGCAGTCCCCATTGTAGCGGGGGACTTTAACCACTGCAATTTAAAAGAGGTATTACCAAAATACTATCTCATGTAACACATCTCATGTCAGACAGAACAAGACTCTTGATCACTGTTGTATCACCATTAAGCACGCTTATCGCGCTGTTGCATGGCCGGTTTTCGGCAAATCAGACCACGCCTCCGTGCTTTTACTTCCTGCTTACGAGCAGAAGTTGAAGACCACGCCCACAGTTGTAAAGAACGTGCGTCGCTGGACAGACGATGCCGTACTACACCTGCAGGGGGGGCTAGAAATCACTGACTGGAGTGTATTCAAGTGTATGCGTATGTGTATGCAGATCATGTCATTAACAGGCTAGTGGAGGAATGCATCCCGACCAGGTCTGTTCGCTCATTTACAAAACGCAAACCATGGATGAATGCTGACATACGGAACAAACTTAAGGAACGAGTACTGCTTTCACAAAAGGCGGGTAAGAAGGATTGGATTACAAAAACAAATTGGAATTACAGTTCGGGGGCTCTGACACCAGACATATGTGGCAAGGTCTGAGGGTCCTCTCCAACTACAAGGGGAGCTCAACAACGACCCTACCCTACCAGACGAGCTAAACATGTTTTTCGCTCGCTTTGAAAGAGACCATGAGCCGACCAACAACTTGAACATCAGCCCAGAGGTCTACGTTGTACAACTGTCCGAGTCCGAGGTCCGCAGAATCTTCAGGAGGGTAAAAGCAGGGAAGGCACCTGGCCCAGACGGAGTTCCATCCCGCGTCTTCAGGACCTGCGCTGACCAGCTGAGTCCTGTGTTCACCGACATCTACAATGCATCACTGCAACAGTCTGTCGTCCCAGCGTGCTTCAAAGAGAC
This sequence comes from Muraenolepis orangiensis, assembly GCA_027704905.1. Lineage (NCBI taxonomy): Eukaryota > Metazoa > Chordata > Actinopteri > Gadiformes > Muraenolepididae > Muraenolepis > Muraenolepis orangiensis. The sequence goes on along the minus strand of CM051021.1, from coordinate 20,633,364 downwards.
AACAATTGTGCCGTTACCCAAAAAGACCAAAGGTAACAAGCCTCAATGAGTCCCTAGACCCACTCCAGTTTGCGTACAGACCAAAAAGGACTGTAGACGACGCCATTTCCCTGCCACTACACACGGCCCTGCAGCACCTAGACAGGAGGGACACCTCCGTCAGACTGCTGTTCATTGACTACAGCTCAGCGTTCAACACCTTCATGCTGAAGAAGGCACACCAGCGCCTCTATGCTCTGCGGTGCCTCAGAAAAAGTGGAATAGGCCAGAGGTGGCAGGTGAACTTCTACCGTGGCCCCGTAGAGGGCGTCCTGACGAGTGGCGTCACCGTGTGGTACGGCAAGACCACTGAACAGGGCAAGACATCCAGAGGGTCGTGAGGACGGCAGAGAAGATCATCGGGTGTGCACTTCCATGCATTGAGGAGATCTTTAGGACCAGATGTCGGAAGAAGGCCATGTCCATCATAAAGGACTGCAACCACCCTGGGCTCCATCTCTTCTCCCCCCTACCGTCTGGTCGCCGGTTGCGCAGCATCCGTACACGGACCATGTTTAAGGATAGTTTTTATCCACAGGCAGTGACCTACTGAACTGCTAGGAGTGCTGCCACTTTCACTTTCATGTCATTACCATTACACTTAGATACTTTGCTGGACTCTCTGGACTCATCCCAGTTACTGCTCTGTACTGTACTGTATTCATGATGCTGCTGCACTACTGCCACTTTAAATGCTTTTGAAACATTTTTGTAAAAAATGACATAAGTCACTTTGCTGCTCTTTTCTTTGTTTATTTTATTGTATATATCATTTTTATTTTCATACTGTTGTTTTTAAGATTTATACTGCGGGAGGGAATGGGGAGCAAGCGTTCCTATGTACTTGTTACAAATGGCAAATAAAAATATTTTATCTTGTATCTTGTATCTGGTTTCAGATACAAGATATTTTGGTTTCAAATGCCCTGTCTCTGCCTCGCTGGAGACAGCGTTGGGCGTGCGTGAGAGAGAGAGAGACACACACACACACA
>CM051021.1:20619833-20624833 GCA_027704905.1 Muraenolepis orangiensis | reverse complement strand
GTAGGTGGGTGTAGCAGTAGGTGGGTGTAGCAGTAGGTGGGTGTAGCAGTAGGTGGGTGTAGCAGTAGGTGGGTGTAGCAGTAGGTGGGTGTAGCAGTAGGTGGGTGTAGCAGTAGGTGGGTGTAGCAGTAGGTGGGTGTAGCAGTAGGTGGGTGTAGCAGTAGGTGGGTGTAGCAGTAGGTGGGTGTAGCAGTAGGTGGGTGTAGCAGTAGGTGGGTGTAGCAGTAGGTGGGTGTAGCAGTAGGTGGGTGTAGCAGTAGGTGGGTGTAGCAGTAGGTGGGTGTAGCAGTAGGTGGGTGTAGCAGTAGGTGGGTGTAGCAGTAGGTGGGTGTAGCAGTAGGTGGGTGTAGCAGTAGGTGGGTGTAGCAGTAGGTGGGTGTAGCAGTAGGTGGGTGTAGCAGTAGGTGGGTGTAGCAGTAGGTGGGTGTAGCAGTAGGTGGGTGTAGCAGTAGGTGGGTGTAGCAGTAGGTGGGTGTAGCAGTAGGTGGGTGTAGCAGTAGGTGGGTGTAGCAGTAGGTGGGTGTAGCAGTAGGTGGGTGTAGCAGTAGTGGGTGTAGCAGTAGGTGGGTGTAGCAGTAGGTGGGTGTAGCAGTAGGTGGGTGTAGCAGTAGGTGGGTGTAGCAGTAGGTGGGTGTAGCAGTAGGTGGGTGTAGCAGTAGGTGGGTGTAGCAGTAGGTGGGTGTAGCAGTAGGTGGGTGTAGCAGTAGGTGGGTGTAGCAGTAGGTGGGTGTAGCAGTAGGTGGGTGTAGCAGTAGGTGGGTGTAGCAGTAGGTGGGTGTAGCAGTAGGTGGGTGTAGCAGTAGGTGGGTGTAGCAGTAGGTGGGTGTAGCAGTAGGTGGGTGTAGCAGTAGGTGGGTGTAGCAGTAGGTGGGTGTAGCAGTAGGTGGGTGTAGCAGTAGGTGGGTGTAGCAGTAGGTGGGTGTAGCAGTAGGTGGGTGTAGCAGTAGGTGGGTGTAGCAGTAGGTGGGTGTAGCAGTAGGTGGGTGTAGCAGTAGGTGGGTGTAGCAGTAGGTGGGTGTAGCAGTAGGTGGGTGTAGCAGTAGGTGGGTGTAGCAGTAGGTGGGTGTAGCAGTAGGTGGGTGTAGCAGTAGGTGGGTGTAGCAGTAGGTGGGTGTAGCAGTAGGTGGGTGTAGCAGTAGGTGGGTGTAGCAGTAGGTGGGTGTGGCAGTAGGTGGGTGTAGCAGTAGGTGGGTGTAGCAGTAGGTGGGTGTAGCGGTGGTGGTGTAGCAGTAGCTGGGTGTAGCAGTAGGTGGGTGTAGCAGTAGCTAGGTGTAGCAGTAGCTAGGTGTAGCAGTAGCTGGGTGTAGCAGTAGCTGGGTGTAGCAGTAGGTGGGTGTAGCAATAGCTAGGTGTAGCAGTAGCTAGGTGTAGCAGTAGCTGGGTGTAGCAGTAGGTGGGTGTAGCAATAGCTAGGTGTAGCAGTAGCTGGGTGTAGCAGTAGGTGGGTGTAGCAGTAGCTAGGTGTAGCAGTAGGTGGGTGTAGCAGTAGGTGGGTGTAGCAGTAGGTGGGTGTAGCGGCGGTGGGTGGGGGCCATAGGGGATGACGGAGCAGGAGCTGCTAAATGGATCCAATGCAAAGAGCAGCAGAGGACATTGGAATCGACCCTCAAATTGAAACAAAGGACACCACCCATTGTTATAGTAATTAACCCTAACCCCACCCAAATCCCCCAGAATCCCCTTCCTCCACCTTCACCTAAACACTCAAGATAAACACCACACAGCAAAGCCCTGGGATCCCCCATGAGTGGTCCCTTTTACCTTGATGAACCCCCCCCTCCCTCTCCTCCTCCCTCTCCTCTCCCCCCCTCTCCCTCCCTCCCCTTCCCCTCTCCTCTCCTCCCTCTCCTCCTCCCTCTCCTCTCCCCCCTCTCCTCCCCCTCCCCTCTCCTCCCTCTCCTCCTTCCTCTCCTCCCCCCCTCTCCCCTCCCCTCTCCTCCCTCTCCTCCCTCTCCTCTCCCCCCCCCTCCTCTCCTCCCCCCCCTCTCTCCTCTCCTCTCCTCTCCCCCCTCTCCCCCCTCTTCTCTCCTCTTGCCCCCCCTCTCCCCCCCTCTCCTCCCCTCTCCTCTCCCCCCCTCTCCTCCCTCTCTCTCCTCCCTCTCCTCTCCCCCCCCTCTCCTCCCTCTCCTCCTCCCTCTCCGCTCCCCCCTCTCCTCCTCCTTCCTCTCCTCCCCCCCCTCCCCCCTATCCTCTCCCCCCTCTCCCCCCTCTCCTCTCCCCCCTCTCCTCCCTCTCCTCCTTCCTCTCCTCCCCCCTATCCTCTCCCCCCTCTCCTCCCTCTCCTCCTTCCTCTCCTCCCCCCTATCCTCTCCCCCCTCTCCTCCTTCCTCTCCTCCCCCCCCTCCCCCCTATCCTCTCCCCCCTCTCCCCCCTCTCCTCCCCCCTGGTTAGAGGTTAGGGTAAACATGCGAGGCCCTAACACTGATTCATGGCCCCGGTGACACGCTAAAGCAAGGCGCCGGAGATCTGCCTCACAAAGCATGGCGTGTCCTGGAGCAAGCCCCGCCCCCCCACCACCACACACACACACACACACACACACACACACACACACACACACACACACACACACACACACACAACACACACACACACACACACACACACACACACACACACACACACACCATCCCTTCGATCCTCCAGCACACACATACACACACACATTATTCCCGCATCTCAATAATCCAAATGGAGTGCGTCTGTCAGCAGCCTGACCTCAGTGGGCGGGGCCTGACCTCAGTGGGCGGGGCCTGACCTCGGTGGGCGGGGCCTGACCTCAGTGGGCGGGGCCTGACCTCAGAGGGCGGGGTCAGGCGGCGTGTGTTGCCTCTTTCATTCAGTGCTAATCTATTGGACGTCCCCTTCTCCTCTACCTTCCCCAATACCCCAGTGTCGTGTGTGTGTGTGTGTGTGTGTGTGTGTGTGTGTGTGTGTGTGTGTGTGTGTGTGTGTGTGTGTGTGTGTGTGTGTGTGTGTGTGTGTGTGTGTGTGTGTGTGTGTGTGTGTGTGTGTGGAGGTCTCGGATCAATAGGCAAAAGCAGAGCGATGGGGTCACTGTGGTGGAATCAATGTAAAGAACAAATGACCTGCAGGCAGCTCCACCACCACCTCCACCTTCACCACCACCACCACCTCCACCACCACCTCCACCTCACCACCACCTCCACCTTCACCACCACCACCACCTCCACCTCCAACACCACTACCTCCACCTCCACCTCCACCTCCAACACCTCTACCTCCACCACCACCTCCACCACCACCTCCACCTCCACCAACACCAAATCCTCCACCACCACCACCTCCACCTCCACCTCACCACCACCACCACCACCACCTCCACCTTCACCACCACCACCACCTCCACCTCCACACCACTACCTCCACCTCCACCTCCAACACCTCCACCTCCAACACCACCTCCACCACCACCTCCACCTCCACCAACACCAAATCCTCCACCACCACCACCTCCACCCCAACACCACCCACTCGATGACACGGGACACGCACCCAAAACCTGAACCCACAACACACACTCTTGAGAATGTCACCGACTTCGTGGTTGCTCCCACATCCTCCCTCTGTCCCTCAAAGGAGAGAGAGAGAGAGAGAGAGAGAGAGAGAGAGAGGAGAGAGAGAGAGAGAGAGGGAGAGAGAGAGAGAGAGAGGGAGAGAGAGAGAGAGGGAGAGAGAGAGAGAGAGAGAGAGAGAGAGAGAGAGAGAGAGAGAGAGAGAGGGAGAGAGAGAAGAGAGAGAGAGGAATGGAAAAAGGGACAGAGTGGAGGTGAGGGCACCTTCCTAAACGACATCCAGCAGCAGGGAGCTGACGGTGGGTGAGGTGGAGGTGGGCGTGGTCCCAGGCGAGGTCTCTCTCTCTCTCTCTCTCTCTCTCTCTCTCTCTCTCTCTCTCTCTCTCTCTCTCTCTCTCTCCCTCCTCCTTCTCCCTTTCTCTTGACTTCCGTTGAGCTGCATAAATTCAGGAGCCATCTTGTGGAAATGTCATTGGGCACTGTGTGTGTGTGTGTGTGTGTGTGTGTGTGTGTGTGTGTGTGTGTGTGTGTGTGTGTGTGTGTGTGTGTGTGTGTGTGATGGACGTGGTGTGACAACCACCACCACCACCACCACCTCCACCCCCACCACACAACCACCACCGCACAACCACCACCACCACCACCTCCACCACCACCACCACCACCACCACCACGACACAACCACCACCTCCACCTCCACCAGCACCACCACCTCCACCTCCACCACGTCCACCACCCCCACCTCCACCACCACCACCACCACCTCCACCTCCACCACCCCCACCTCCACCACCACCACCTCCACCACCACCACCTCCACCCCCACCTCCACCACCACCTCCACCACCCCCCACATCCACCACCACCCCCACCTCCACCACCACCACCTCCACCTCCACCACCCCCACCTCCACCTCCACCACCCCCACCCCCCACCACCCCCCACCTCCACCACCTCCACCTCCACCTCCACCACCACCTCCACCACCCCCACCTCCACCACCACCTCCACCTCCTCCACCCCCACCTCCACCACCACCACATTACATTACATTCCAGTCATTTAGCAGACGCTTTTATCCAAAGCGACTTACAATAGTGTGTTTCAACAAAGGAAAGAGAGACAACTGAACCAGTGCTCAGGTAGGAGTACAATAATTCAGGTAAAAGTGGAAGGTAAAAGTACAATAATTTGGCAAACAATGTATAACAATATCTAGAACAATATCTACCTATCTATAATATCTAATCTACTTAGATAATCGACTTACGAGCGCTACGAGGAAGGATCCGGAAAGTGTGTCCTGAAGAGATGGGTTTTCAGCCTGTGGTGGAAGATGGGGAGTTTGACCTCCGTGGGGAGTTTGTTCCTCCACTAGGGGCCAGGACGGAGAAGAGCCCTGACCGTAGATCGGCCACACGGGCCCCTAAGTGAGGGGGCGAGCAGACGGCCCGAAGAAGCAG
>CM051021.1:20584833-20612333 GCA_027704905.1 Muraenolepis orangiensis | reverse complement strand
ACAGCCTCCTCACCCACAGCGACCTCACCCACAGCCTCCTCACCCACAGCAACCTCACCCACAGTGTCCTCACCCACAGCGTCCTCACCCACAGCGACCTCACCCACTGCGTCCTCACCCACAGCCTCCTCACCCACAGCCTCCTCACCCACAGCGACCTCACCCACAGTGTCCTCACCCATAGCATCCTCACCCACAGCGACCTCACCCACTGCGTCCTCACCCACACCCTCCTCACCCACTGCGTCCTCACCCACAGCCTCCTCACCCACAGCCTCCTCACCCACAGCGTCCTCACCCACAGCCTCCTCACCCACAGCGTCCTCACCCACAGCTCCTCACCCACAGCCTCCTCACCCACAGCGTCCTCACCCACAGCCTCCTCACCCACAGCGTCCTCACCCACAGCCTCCTCACCCACAGCCTCCTCACCCACAGCCTCCTCACCCACAGCGTCCTCACCCACAGCGACCTCACCCACAGCCTCCTCACCCACAGCGACCTCACCCACAGCGTCCTCACCCACTGCGTCCTCACCCACAGCCTCCTCACCCACTGCGTCCTCACCCACAGCCTCCTCACCCACAGTCCGTCCTCACCCACAGCCTCCTCACCCACAGCCTCCTCACCCACAGCCTCCTCACCCACGTCCCTGACTCTGCTCTCCCTCCATGTGGAAACGCCTCCAGCCCAGTGTCACGTCCCTGACTCTGCTCTCCCTCCATGTGGAAACGTCTCCAGCCCAGTGTCACGTCCCTGACTCTGCTCTCCCTCCATGTGGAAACGCCTCCAGCCCAGTGTCACGTCCCTGACTCTGCTCTCCCTCCATGTGGAAACGCCTCCAGCCCAGTGTCACGTCCCTGACTCTGCTCTCCCTCCATGTGGAAACGCCTCCAGCCCAGTGTCACGTCCCTGACTCTGCTCTCCCTCCATGTGGAAACGCCTCCAGCCCAGTGTCACGTCCCTGACTCTGCTCTCCCTCCATGTGGAAACGCCTCCAGCCCAGTGTCACGTCCCTGACTCTGCTCTCCCTCCATGTGGAAACGCCTCCAGCCCAGTGTCACGTCCCTGACTCTGCTCTCCCTCCATGTGGAAATGCCTCCAGCCCAGTGTAGAGGGGGTTACACCGGGCCAGAACTCCCCCATCCTTGTTTCACCCATTCTACCTCTTCCTAGTTTGCATTCCATAACAACTTCTGCCTTGTTCTCCTCTATCTATTGTCGTGTTCCAGGTTAAGCTCCATGAAACCATGGAGCTTAAGGATGACAAAGCCATTTCTCTCAGTTATGAAGGAACAGAAGCCACAGAGAAACACTGCGATCCAGCTGGTGCGTTTCATGAGTGTCTAGAGGCAGTAACGGTTAAGTCGGCACAAATGAAACAACATTTCCGGGAGGATGATGAATCCAGAGCTCTTACTGCCATTAACCTTGTCTTGGAGAACAGCCAGGGAGACCTTGAGCCAGAGCAGCGGAAGGAGTTATGGAATCTCCTATTCAAGTTCCGCCATAGCTTTGCTGCTACTCCAAGTGATGTAGGAAAAACACATCTTGTGGAACACGAAATCCATACTGGAGATGCCCATCCCATCCGTCAACGGCCTCGCCGTCCACCAGTACGACAGGCAGCTGCGCAAGATGCTTTGGCAGAGATGCAATCTGCAGGGATCATTGAGCCGTCGGTTAGTCCATGGGCCTCACCTATTGTCTTGGTGCCCGAGAAAGATGGTACTTGGAGGTTCAGTGTCGACTACCGGCGGCTAAATGATGTGACTACCAAGGACGCATATCCATTACCCAGAATTGATGAATCCCTGGATATGGTGAGGGGGTCTACCTGGTTCTCCTCATTAGACCTGCGCTCTGGCTATTGGCAGGTGGCCATGGCTCCAGAGGATAGGCCCAAGACAGCATTTAACACCGGCAGGGGGCTGTGGCAGTTTAAGACCACGCCGTGCGGACTGTGTGGTGATTGATGGAGAGGCTGCTGTCTGGGATGCCTCCAGAACGTTGTGTTGTTACCTTGATGACCTGCTGGCACATGGACCGGATGTGACGGCAATGTGGGCCCTAGAAGAGGTGTTGAAGAGGGTAACAAACGCAGGCCTCAAGCTCCACCCGGAGAAATGCAAGCTGCTACAACGAGAGGTGTCCTTCCTCGGCCATAGAGTTAACGATGAGGGCATGAAAATGAGAAGGAAAGATGAGAAGCCCCCCACTACCCACCATTCTACTGGCTAATGTACAGTCTCTGGACAATAAGTTAAGCGAACTACAGGCTCGTATTCAATTCCACCGGGAAACTAGGGACAATTGTATTATCTGCCTTACGGAGACATGGATGTCGGAGGGGGTTACCGACGCAGCTATCGAGCCGACGGGATTTTCCGTACACCGGGCGGACAGAACAAAGGCTCTCTCCGGTAAAGATCGCGGAGGGGGGGTATGTCTCATGATAAACAGATCTTGGTGCAACCAAAGCCATGTACATCCCCTCAAGTCTTTCTGTTCCCCGGACCTGGAGTACCTGATGCTTATGTGCCGTCCATACTGGCTACCTCGGGAGTTTACAGCGGTAACCGTGACCGCTGTTTACATTCCCCCACAAGCCAACACGGACACAGCGCTGAAGGAACTGTACGGGGCTATCAGCGAACAGGAGTCGGCCCACCCCGAGGCTGCTCTCATCGTGGCGGGGGACTTCAACAAGGCGAACCTGAAGAAGGTTCTCCCGAAGTTCTACCAACACATAAAGAGCAACACACGGGGCGAGCGGATCCTCGACCACTGCTACACTCCCTTCCTTGATGGCTACAAGGCCCTCCTCCGCCCACCGTTCGGCAAATCAGATCACCGCTCTATCCAGCTACTCCCCGCCTATAGGCAGAGACTGAAGCAGCAACCGATCGCTGTGAGGGAGGTCCAATGCTGGTCGGACCAATCAGATTCTACGCTGCAGGATTGTTTTGATCACGCTGACTGGCACATGTTCCGCGTTGCCTCGGACAATAACATCAACGAGTACGCGTCGTCGGTCACCGGGTTCATCAAGAAGTGCATAGATGACGTTGTTCCGACCAAGTCGGTTCGGATATATCCCAACCAGAAACCGTGGATTAACGGCGATGTTCGCGCTGCCCTACATGCGCGTAACGCCGCCTTTGGTTCCGGGAATACGGAGGAATATACGAGAGCCCGTTACGACCTCCGTAAGACCATCGTCACTGCCAAGCGGGAGTATAAGGACAGAGTGGAAGATAAATTCAAGAAACACGATGCGAGGGGTATGTGGCAGGGGCTGCAGAAGATAACGAACTTCAGAGGGAGAACCAGTTGTGTAGAGAACTCCTCTACCTCCCTCCCAGGAGAGCTAAATACATTTTTTGCTCGGTTCGACGTAAACGGCAGCCCGCCGAAGCCAGCACCGACTGGGGAGACCAGCCAGCTGCGCATCTCGGAGGCGGATGTGCGCCGCACCTTTAAGCGGCTGAACATCCGTAAGGCGGCAGGCCCCGACGACATCCCGGGCCGCGTCCTCAGAGCATGCGCAGACCAGTTGGCAGGAGTCTTTGCAGACATCTTCAACCTCTCCCTGTCCCAGGCTGTTGTCCCCGCGGTCTTCAAGATATCCACCATCGTGCCTGTCCCTAAACAAACCAAGGTAACATGCCTGAATGACTACAGACCTGTGGCCCTCACCTCGATCGTTAGCAAATGCTTCGAGAGGTTGGTCAAGGACTTTATTTGCTCCGTGTTACCTACCACGCTGGACCCATGGCAATTTGCATATCGTCAAAATAGATCCACGGACGACGCAATTGCCATGGCCCTCCACACTGCCCTTTCCCACCTGGAGGGGAAGAACTGTTATGTGCGAATGCTGTTTGTGGACTACAGCTCAGCATTCAACACAATAGTTCCTGCCAAGCTCGACACCAAGCTGAGAGGTCTAGGCGTACCCCCATCCATGTGCAGCTGGATACTGAACCTCCTGTCGGACCGCCGCCAGGTGGTGAGGATGGGCAGCACCACATCAGAGCCACTGACCCTCAACACGGGAGCCCCCCAGGGATGCGTGCTGAGCCCTCTCCTCTACTCCCTCTACACCCACGACTGCATGGCTATGCACAGCTCCAACGTCATCGTCAAGTTTGCTGACGACACGACAGTGATGGGCCTGATCGCCGGCGACGACGAGACAGCCTACAGGGAGGAGGTCGGATCGCTGGAGCAGTGGTGCCAGGAGAACAGCCTCGCCCTCAACGTCAAGAAGACCAAGGAGCTGATCGTGGACTTCAGGAGGCAGAGGGGAGAGCACAGCCCTATCTCCATCGACGGCGTTGCAGTAGAGAGGGTCAGCAGCTTCAAGTTCCTCGGCGTGCACATCTCCGAGGACCTCACATGGTCCACGCACACCACACACGTGGTGAAAAGGGCCCAACAACGCCTGTATTTTCTCAGGCGTCTGAAGAAATTCAGCATGGGCCCCCGCATCCTGAGAACATTCTACAACGGCACCATCGAGAGTGTTCTGACAGGGTGTATCACCGCCTGGTACGGGAACTGCACGGCACTCGAGCGCAGAGCGCTTCAAAGGGTGGTGCGGACGGCCCAGTATATCGTTGGAGGTGAGCTCCCCTCCCTCCTGGACATTTACAACCAGCGGTGCGTGGCCAAGGCCAAAAGAATTATAAAAGACATTGCCCACCCCAGCCACGAACTTTACTCACTATTACCGTCAGGCAGGCGATACCGCAGTATCAAGTGTCGTACAAATAGGCTTAGAGATAGCTTCCACAGTCAGGCCATCAGGCTGCTGAACAAGGGCGTATAACATATAACAATGTATATTTTATTACATTGATTTATATATATATATTGCTCTTTTCTGTGCTGATTTTTGCATTTTATAAATTGCATTTTTTATTTTTATTTTATATTCTTTATTCTATTTTTTATTCTATTTTTTATCTATTTTTATTTTATCTTATTTTATAACTGCTGTCTGTCGTCGGGTATTGCACACAAGAATTTCACATCACTGCTTTATACTAAACTGTAAACTGTGAAGTGACAATAAACTTGACTTGACTTGACTTGACCTAACGCGAACCAGAGGGCCAAGTCGCCCGGTGGATCAAACAACTACAAGCGTTCCAGTACATTATACTACATCGGGAGGGGGTAAGCCATTCAAATGCAGATGGACTGTCCTGTCGTCACTGCACATCAGAGTGCCTCCACTGCAAGCGCACTGAAGCCAGACAAGACAGGGATCTGACCCCGGATCTAGTCAGGTGTCAAGCCCTCTTACCTGCAGAGACTGCTCAATGGAGGTAATGTCAGGAGGCCGATCATGATCTCAAGGCCATCATAGAGTGGGTTGAAAAGGGTGTTCGCCCACCTTGGGAAGAGGTGGTCCAATGTTCACCGACTATCAGGGGCCTGTGGTCTCATGGGCCAGGAGTGGAGCTGAGGGATGTTGCTGCTGAAGAGGTGTTGGGTGGAGCCGGCCACTGGTGAAGCCCATTGGCAGCTGGTGGTCCCAGAAATGAAAAGGGCTGAGGTGCTACAGCTTCATCATGGGCCACGTGGCATGGGGCATTTTGGTGGGACAAAGAGCCTGAAGCGCCTTAGACAGAGATTCTATTGGGGCCAGATGCAGAGGGATGTGGAAGACTACTGCCGTCGTTGTGACGAGTGTACTGCCAGAAAAGGGCCCCAAGGCCGCTCTCATGCTCCTGTACAACAGCACCTGGTTGGCGCTCCCATGGATAGGGTAGCAGTTTATATCCTAGGCCCTCCACCTAGAACAGAGCGGGGTAACCGGTTTGTCCTGGTGGCCATAGATTATTTTACTAAATGGCCTGAGGCCTATGCCCTGCCAGATCAGAAGGCATGTACCGTTGCCAATGCCCTAGTGGAGGGCCTGGTCAGCCGGTTTGGTGTTCTCGTTACCCCCCATTCAGATCAAGGACAACAACAACTGGATTGGGCCATGTTATGTGTTGGAGCGTGTTGGTGAAGTGGTCTACCGTGTGCAACTTTCCCCTCACGGTCGCAAGGTGGTCAAACACCGTGACCGGATGGCACCGTATCGCGGAGTGGCACAACCTGCCTTTCATGTGGCCACTCCATCCCCACAGCCAGGACCCCACCACCGACATCGTGCTTCAAGGACCACTAGCGACCTTGCGGGGAACAGTTGTGCCTTCCGTCTCTCCACATGAGACCTCTTCCAGCCCAAACAATGAAGATCCAGTGGACACACTGATGACTGCAAGCCCTGCCCCACTTCTGCCACAAAGAAATGTAAATGTAAATGTAAGAACCCCTTCTCGACGACCGAGAAGAACAAGGAGAGTGCTGGGTCGCTTCGAAGACTTTGTCTTTCCTCTGGGACGAGGAACTGAGGGGGGGGGGGCAGTGTGGTGACCCTCACTTTTACATACTACACATTTTACATATTTGGGGGAGAGTTGGTTGGTTAGTTAGGCGGGGCGCGAGGGAGGGAGAGCGAAGTCGGATAGTTTCTGGGTTTTTTACTATATGTTTTTGGCATCTCTCCCAACCCTGTGATTCCTGTAAACTGTTTAAAAGAAGTAAAGAAGTTCAGAGTATAAACCAGTGTCACCTGTCATCCATCCGTAGGATAGGACAACGTTAAGAGTTTGGCTACGACGCTACAATACATACATTTTTGTACAGTACAAACGTATAATATAGAGCTGTAATATAACGATGCAAGTATAATATAGAGCTAATATAACGATACAAACGTATAATATAGAGCGATACATGTATAATATAGAGCTAGTTAAACCATCCACACGTATAATATAGAGCCCTCCCCCCCATCACCCTACACAATGCCCGGTTCACACCCTGGACTCCTTCCACTTCCTGGGCACCATCATCTCCCGGGACCTCAAGTGGGAGCTGAACATCAGCTCCCTGACCAAGAAGGCCCAGCTGAAATTCAACACGCCTCAGTCCATGATGGTTCTCTTCTACACCTCCATCATTGAGTCCATCATCACCACCGGGTTTCCCGCTGCAACCGCAAGAGACAAGTCCAACCTGCAGCGTGTCATACGCTCTGCGGAGAGAGTGATGGGCTGCCACCTGCCTTCCCTCCAGACCCTGCATGACTCAAGGGCCCTGAAGGGGGCCAGGAAGAGTATGGTCCCCCAGGCCCCAGCCTCTCTGTCCCGCTCCCCTCTGGCAGGAGGCTGCGTGCCATCCGGTCAAGAACTGCCAAGTACGCCACAAACAGAGCTTCTTCCCCACGGCCTGCCTCCCCCTCTGAAGATCCCCCCCCCCATCCCTACCCACCCCCCCCCCCCCCCCCACCCTCCCCCCACTGGACCCAGCCCTCATACACCCACACATATATTCATACAGACATATTTATACTTATAGATTTAGATTAAAAGGCTACATTTGCACTGGACTTAGTCCACTCACTGAATATCTTTGTACATCTAGTTTTGTCTTGTATTGTTTTAGTCTTGTTCTGTTTTGTCTGACCCCTCTCACCCAGGCCCCAGTCTCTCTGCTCTTCTCCCCTCCTCTCACCCAGGCCCCAGTCTCTCTGCTCCTCTCCCCTCCTCTCACCCCTCAGGCCCCAGTCTCTCTGCTCCTCTCCCCTCCTCTCACCCAGGCCCCAGTCTCTCTGCTCCTCTCCCCTCCTCTCACCCAGGCCCCAGTCTCTCTGCTCCTCTCCCCTCCTCTCACCCCTCAGGCCCCAGTCTCTCTGCTCCTCTCCCCTCCTCTCACCCAGGCCCCAGTCTCTCTGCTCCTCTCCCCTCCTCTCACCCCTCAGGCCCCAGTCTCTCTGCTCCTCTCCCCTCCTCTCACCCAGGACCCAGTCTCTCTGCTCCTCTCCCCTCCTCTCACCCAGGCCCCAGTCCCTCTGCTCCTCTCCCCTCCTCTCACCCAGGCCCCAGTCCCTCTGCTCCTCTCCCCTCCTCTCACCCAGGCCCCAGTCTCTCTGCTCCTCGCCCCTCCTCTCACCCAGGCAAGCCCTGCCCCACTTCTGCCACAAAGAAATGTAAATGTAAATGTAAGAACCCCTTCTCGACGACCGAGAAGAACAAGGAGAGTGCTGGGTCGCTTCGAAGACTTTGTCTTTCCTCTGGGACGAGGAACTGAGGGGGGGGGGGGCAGTGTGGTGACCCTCACTTTTACATACTACACATTTTACATATTTGGGGGAGAGTTGGTTGGTTAGTTAGGCGGGGCGCGAGGGAGGGAGAGCGAAGTCGGATAGTTTCTGGGTTTTTTACTATATGTTTTTGGCATCTCTCCCAACCCTGTGATTCCTGTAAACTGTTTAAAAGAAGTAAAGAAGTTCAGAGTATAAACCAGTGTCACCTGTCATCCATCCGTAGGATAGGACAACGTTAAGAGTTTGGCTACGACGCTACAATACATACATTTTTGTACAGTACAAACGTATAATATAGAGCTATAATATAACGATGCAAGTATAATATAGAGCTAATATAACGATACAAACGTATAATATAGAGCGATACATGTATAATATAGAGCTAGTTAAACCATCCACACGTATAATATAGAGCCCTCCCCCCCATCACCCTACACAATGCCCGGTTCACACCCTGGACTCCTTCCACTTCCTGGGCACCATCATCTCCCGGGACCTCAAGTGGGAGCTGAACATCAGCTCCCTGACCAAGAAGGCCCAGCTGAAATTCAACACGCCTCAGTCCATGATGGTTCTCTTCTACACCTCCATCATTGAGTCCATCATCACCACCGGGTTTCCCGCTGCAACCGCAAGAGACAAGTCCAACCTGCAGCGTGTCATACGCTCTGCGGAGAGAGTGATGGGCTGCCACCTGCCTTCCCTCCAGACCCTGCATGACTCAAGGGCCCTGAAGGGGGCCAGGAAGAGTATGGTCCCCCAGGCCCCAGCCTCTCTGTCCCGCTCCCCTCTGGCAGGAGGCTGCGTGCCATCCGGTCAAGAACTGCCAAGTACGCCACAAACAGAGCTTCTTCCCCACGGCCTGCCTCCCCCTCTGAAGATCCCCCCCCCCATCCCTACCCACCCCCCCCCCCCCCCCACCCTCCCCCCACTGGACCCAGCCCTCATACACCCACACATATATTCATACAGACATATTTATACTTATAGATTTAGATTAAAAGGCTACATTTGCACTGGACTTAGTCCACTCACTGAATATCTTTGTACATCTAGTTTTGTCTTGTATTGTTTTAGTCTTGTTCTGTTTTGTCTGACCCCTCTCACCCAGGCCCCAGTCTCTCTGCTCTTCTCCCCTCCTCTCACCCAGGCCCCAGTCTCTCTGCTCCTCTCCCCTCCTCTCACCCCTCAGGCCCCAGTCTCTCTGCTCCTCTCCCCTCCTCTCACCCAGGCCCCAGTCTCTCTGCTCCTCTCCCCTCCTCTCACCCAGGCCCCAGTCTCTCTGCTCCTCTCCCCTCCTCTCACCCCTCAGGCCCCAGTCTCTCTGCTCCTCTCCCCTCCTCTCACCCAGGCCCCAGTCTCTCTGCTCCTCTCCCCTCCTCTCACCCCTCAGGCCCCAGTCTCTCTGCTCCTCTCCCCTCCTCTCACCCAGGACCCAGTCTCTCTGCTCCTCTCCCCTCCTCTCACCCAGGCCCCAGTCCCTCTGCTCCTCTCCCCTCCTCTCACCCAGGCCCCAGTCCCTCTGCTCCTCTCCCCTCCTCTCACCCAGGCCCCAGTCTCTCTGCTCCTCGCCCCTCCTCTCACCCAGGCAAGCCCTGCCCCACTTCTGCCACAAAGAAATGTAAATGTAAATGTAAGAACCCCTTCTCGACGACCGAGAAGAACAAGGAGAGTGCTGGGTCGCTTCGAAGACTTTGTCTTTCCTCTGGGACGAGGAACTGAGGGGGGGGGGGGGCAGTGTGGTGACCCTCACTTTTACATACTACACATTTTACATATTTGGGGGAGAGTTGGTTGGTTAGTTAGGCGGGGCGCGAGGGAGGGAGAGCGAAGTCGGATAGTTTCTGGGTTTTTTACTATATGTTTTTGGCATCTCTCCCAACCCTGTGATTCCTGTAAACTGTTTAAAAGAAGTAAAGAAGTTCAGAGTATAAACCAGTGTCACCTGTCATCCATCCGTAGGATAGGACAACGTTAAGAGTTTGGCTACGACGCTACAATACATACATTTTTGTACAGTACAAACGTATAATATAGAGCTATAATATAACGATGCAAGTATAATATAGAGCTAATATAACGATACAAACGTATAATATAGAGCGATACATGTATAATATAGAGCTAGTTAAACCATCCACACGTATAATATAGAGCCCTCCCCCCCATCACCCTACACAATGCCCGGTTCACACCCTGGACTCCTTCCACTTCCTGGGCACCATCATCTCCCGGGACCTCAAGTGGGAGCTGAACATCAGCTCCCTGACCAAGAAGGCCCAGCTGAAATTCAACACGCCTCAGTCCATGATGGTTCTCTTCTACACCTCCATCATTGAGTCCATCATCACCACCGGGTTTCCCGCTGCAACCGCAAGAGACAAGTCCAACCTGCAGCGTGTCATACGCTCTGCGGAGAGAGTGATGGGCTGCCACCTGCCTTCCCTCCAGACCCTGCATGACTCAAGGGCCCTGAAGGGGGCCAGGAAGAGTATGGTCCCCCAGGCCCCAGCCTCTCTGTCCCGCTCCCCTCTGGCAGGAGGCTGCGTGCCATCCGGTCAAGAACTGCCAAGTACGCCACAAACAGAGCTTCTTCCCCACGGCCTGCCTCCCCCTCTGAAGATCCCCCCCCCCATCCCTACCCACCCACCCCCCCCCCCCCCACCCTCCCCCCACTGGACCCAGCCCTCATACACCCACACATATATTCATACAGACATATTTATACTTATAGATTTAGATTAAAAGGCTACATTTGCACTGGACTTAGTCCACTCACTGAATATCTTTGTACATCTAGTTTTGTCTTGTATTGTTTTAGTCTTGTTCTGTTTTGTCTGACCCCTCTCACCCAGGCCCCAGTCTCTCTGCTCTTCTCCCCTCCTCTCACCCAGGCCCCAGTCTCTCTGCTCCTCTCCCCTCCTCTCACCCCTCAGGCCCCAGTCTCTCTGCTCCTCTCCCCTCCTCTCACCCAGGCCCCAGTCTCTCTGCTCCTCTCCCCTCCTCTCACCCCTCAGGCCCCAGTCCCTCTGCTCCTCTCCCCTCCTCTCACCCAGGCCCCAGTCTCTCTGCTCCTCGCCCCTCCTCTCACCCAGGCCCCAGTCTCTCTGCTCCTCTCCCCTCCTCTCACCCCTCAGACCCCAGTCTCTCTGCTCCTCTCCCCTCCTCTCACCCAGGCCCCAATCTCTCTGCTCCTCTCCCCTCCTCTCACCCAGGCCCCATTCTCTCTGCACCTCTCCCCTCCTCTCACCCCTCAGGCCCCAGTCTCTCTGCTCCTCTCCCCTCCTCTCACCCAGGCCCCAGTCTCTCTGCTCCTCTCCCCTCCTCTCACCCAGGCCCCAGTCTCTCTGCTCCTCTCCCCTCCTCTCACCCAGACCCCAGTCTCTCTGCTCCTCTCCCCTCCTCTCACCCCTCAGGCCCCAGTCTCTCTGCTCCTCTCCCCTCCTCTCACCCAGGCCCCAGTCTCTCTGCTCCTCTCCCCTCCTCTCACCCAGGCCCCAGTCTCTCTGCTCCTCTCCCCTCCTCTCACCCAGGCCCCAGTCCCTCTTCTCCTCTCCCCTCCTCTCACCCAGGCCCCAGTCTCTCTGCTCCTCTCCCCTCCTCTCACCCCTCAGACCCCAGTCTCTCTGCTCCTCTCCCCTCCTCTCACCCAGGCCCCAGTCTCTCTGCTCCTCTCCCCTCCTCTCACCCCTCAGGCCCCAGTCTCTCTGCTCCTCTCCCCTCCTCTCACCCAGGCCCCAGTCTCTCTGCACCTCTCCCCTCCTCTCACCCCTCAGGCCCCAGTCTCTCTGCTCCTCTCCCCTCCTCTCACCCCTCAGGCCCCAGTCTCTCTGCTCCTTTCCCCTCCTCTCACCCAGGCCCCAGTCTCTCTGCACCTCTCACCCCTCAGGCCCCAGTCTCTCTGCTCCTCTCCCCTCCTCTCACCCAGGCCCCAGTCTCTCTGCTCCTCTCCCCTCCTCTCACCCAGGCCCCAGTCTCTCTGCTCCTCTCCCCTCCTCTCACCCAGACCCCAGTCTCTCTGCTCCTCTCCCCTCCTCTCACCCCTCAGGCCCCAGTCTCTCTGCTCCTCTCCCCTCCAGCAGGAGGCTCCCCCCACCGGATCCAGCCCTCATACACCCACACATACACACCAATATTTATATCTATATTTATATTTATATTTGTACTTATATTCATATTTAGACTTATATTTAAAAATGCTAAATTTTCACTGACTTATTGTTTTTCCTTGTCTGTCCTGTTTTGTTTTGCACGTTCCTGTGGTGCTCCGGACCCGACGTGTCTAATTCCTATGCGTGTTTCTACAACTGTATATGGCAATAAACCACTTTCTGATTCTGATTCTAATATAACGTATAATATAGGGCTAATATAACGATGCAAGTATAATATAGAGCTAATATAACGAAACACACATAAAATATAGAGTTAATATAACGATACACACGTATAATATAGAGCTAATATAACAAAACACAGATTCTAGTGTCCCAACATCTCTCTGCTCTTCCCTCCACCACCACCACCTCCACCACCTCCACCACCACCACCACCTCCACCACCACCACCACACAACCACCACCACCACCTCCACCACCACCACCACCACCTCCACCCCCATCACACAACCACCACCACCACCACCATCACCACACAACCACCACCACCACCACCACCTCCACCACCACACAACCACCACACAACCACCACCACCACCACCACCACCCACCACCACCACCACCACCATCACCACCACCTCCACCACCACCACCATCACCACCATCACCACCTCCACCACCACCACCACCACACAACCACCACCACCACCTCCACCACCACCACCACCACCTCCACCCCCATCACACAACCACCACCACCACCACCACCACCCCATCACACAACCACCACCACCACCACCACCACCACCACCACCACCATCACCACACAACCACCACCACCACCACCACCACCACCACACAACCACCACCACACAACCACCACCTCCACCACCACCACCACCACCATCACCACACCACCACCACCACCACACAACCACCACCACCTCCACCACACAACCACCACCTCCACCACCACCACACACCACCACCACCACCACCACCACCACCTCCACCTCCACCACCACCACCTCCACCACCACCACCACACAACCACCACCACCACCACCACCACCACCTCCACCACCACCACACACCACACAACACCACCACCACCACCACCTCCACCTCCACCACCACCACCACCACCTCCACCACAAAATCTCTCTTGGTGACACCCACAGTTGTCAGTTATTACTGGCCTATGAATATTCACTGTCATGTTAAACAGGGAGTTTTAAGGGCCACTGTGGAGGGAGAGAGAGAGAGAGAGAGAGAGAGAGAGAGAGAGAGAGAGAGAGAGTGTGTGTGTGTGTGTCCAGGCCACAGAGAGTCTTGTTATTCCATGGTGCGAGGCTTACCTTGGGTTCGAGGCAAGTGACATTTTTTTCTCACGGTTTTTCACGAGTCGCCAGGCAGTGAATGATGATATCCAACCATCTCTCTCTCTCTCTCTCTCTCTCTCTCTCTCTCTCTCTCTCTCTCTCTCTCTCTCTCTCTCTCTCTCTCTCTCTCTCTCTCTCTCTCTCTCTCTCTCTCTCTCTCTCTCTCTCTCTCTCTCTCCCCCCCCCCACCCCACCCACTTCTCTTGCCACCCTCTTGCCTGAAACCATTTCCACTCCACCCAGACAGAAACAAACCAAAACAACATCAACAACTGACGGAAAACGCCTCAAAGAAAGCTGTCAACTTTTCACACCAAATTACGACCCAAAAAACACAAAGTAAACCATGAACCACCTCAGAGGGGATGGAGCACAAGCTAAACACAAGTAAACCATGAACCACCTCAGAGGGGATGGAGCAACAAGCTAAACACAAAGTAAACCATGAACCACCTCAGAGGGGATGGAGCAACAAGCTAAACACAAATGAGCTGAGAGAGAGACAGGTGTGTGTGAAGGGGGGGTGAGGGGGGGAGGGTGTGTGTATGAGGGGGGGGGGGGGGGGTGTGGGGGTGTGTGAGGGGGGGGTGTGTGGGTGTGTGAGGGGGGGGGGTGTTAGGGGGGGGGGGTGTGGGTGTGTGAGGGGGGGAGGGTGTGTGTGTTGGTGTTGGAAACATGGCGGTTTACACACATTCGGTTTCCCTTGTGCGATATTAAGCACATATGTCCAATATAATTTGAAGAGAAAAACACAACCTTTAAGATTCATCTGCATATGTAATCAATAAAACGGTATATTGGGAGTCCCGGCACACCACTCCTCTCGTTCCGCTAAATAATAATAAGTGGCTATTACTTTATGGAAATTAAGGGTTGGGGTTGCATGCGGCACAAATATTAATAAATTAAAGGCCCAGCCTAGATGGCAATTTTGTGTTATGAACCTCCCATACTGATTGTCTTCTGTGAGGCCTTCCAGAGGAAAGTCAAACGAGAGATGGAGACAGATGAACCTAAATCCCTCTCCCACATCCTTCATGCCTCCTTTTAGTGCAGACATGTGAGGTCTTGATGAGGGTTAGATTCAACTCTCATGTTACATTACAGCCGACTCTTCTCTCACCAGACAGCCTTTTGGTCATTAAGATAAGCGCTAATTGATAAGCAGGACATTTATGACGGAAATAAAACCCAGTGACTGGCAGCAGACTGAAAGAGACTGTGTTCTGAGGATCCACCTTGACCACTAGAGGCCCTCGTTCTTCCCTGAGAGGAGAGAGAGAGGCAGAGAGAGAAAGAGACTGACAGACAGACAGACAGACAAAGAGAGATGGCTGAGGGGCAGCTGCTACTCCATCATCATTTCACAGGTACCTTACACTGGTGATCACTGAGAGAGAGAGAGAGAGAGAGAGAGAGAGAGGAGAGAGAGAGAGAGAGAGAGAGAGAGAGAGAGAGAGAGAGAGAGAGAGAGAGAGAGAGAGAGAGAGAGAGAGAGAGAGAGAGAGAGAGAGAGAGAGAGAGAGAGAGAGAGAGAGAGAGAGATAAGAGCTATAGATGGGAAAAATGGGAAGAAGTGAAAAAGGATGAATGAACAGGGAAGGGAAGAGAGAAAGGTAAGAAGAGAGATAGAGAAACAGACTAAAAGAAGGGAAGAGAGAAAGCTAAGAAGAGAGATAGAGAAACAGACTAAAAGGGAAGAGAGAAGGTAAGAAGAGATAGAGAAACAGACTAAAAGAAGGGAAGAGAGAAAGGTAAGAACAGAGATAGAGAAACAGACTAAAAGAAGGGAAGAGCGGAAGGAATGAAGGAAAGACACAAAGGAAGAGAGACGGAAAGGAAGGAAGGAACTAAGGAACTAAAGAAGGGAAGAAATAAAGGAACTGAAGATAGGAAGGAACTATGGAAAGATGGGAAGGAACTAAGGAAAGATGGGAAGGAACTAAGGAAAGATATGAAGGAACTATGGAAAGATGGGAAGGAACTAAGGAAAGATGGGAAGGCACTAAGGAACTGAAGATGGTTACACACTCAGAAGAAAGAAATCAATCACAAAGTGGGCGCTGACATGGAACCCACAGGGCAGGAGGAAGAGAGGCAGACCAAAAACCACCTGGAGAAGAACCACAGAACAGGAGATGATGAAAGAAGGGCTGTCCTGGCAAGATCTGGAGCGGAGGGCACAGGACCGAAGAGGATGGAGGAGCTTCGTCGACGGCCTACGTTCCTTTCGGAATTTAAAGGCCTAACTAAGGAACTGAAGATAGGAAGGAACTA
This sequence comes from Muraenolepis orangiensis, assembly GCA_027704905.1. NCBI lineage: Eukaryota > Metazoa > Chordata > Actinopteri > Gadiformes > Muraenolepididae > Muraenolepis > Muraenolepis orangiensis. The sequence continues at coordinate 20,596,383 of CM051021.1, read as the reverse complement.
AGGAAAGATGGGAAGGAACTAAGGAAAGATTGGAATGCACTAAGGAAAGATGGGAAGGAACTAAGGAACTGAAGATAGGAAGCAACTATGGAACTGAAGATTGTAAGGAACTAAGAAAGACACTACTAGGGAACTAACCAGGGAAATGAAAGGAAAGAGAGAGGATGGACACCAGGAGGATTACAGAAAGCCTTCTTCAAGTAAAGGAACAGCAGCCTTCACCCGGTAAACAGGACTGATAGCTGTTGGAATGACACACACAGCAGTGGCCACGCCCGGAATGGAGATATGGAGATATGGAGATATATAAATATGTATCCAGGGAATGGGACTGAAGCCTCAGTTCTTTGGTGCGAAGCCATGCAAATTAAACCGCCTCAATGTACACAGAGTATATATACATATCTATATACACATATCAATATACACATATATACATACACATATTAACATATCTATATACACGTATATACATATCTATATACACAAATATCAGTGGTGAACCGTGTCTATCACAACTGGACCTTCTGTAGACCACCCCCCCCCAGTCAGACGGACGTCACGGAGGAGTCACTTTATGCGTTATCTCATTTAGGAAGATCAGATTGTCGCAGCCAATTTCCAAGTTGACCATAGTTGTCAAAGCAGTGTCCATGTAGTGAAGTAACAGCCCAACACAGACCACCACACACAGGCTATCGATGAATGACTGTACTGGTACTGGACTGTAGCTCACTACATGGTCACACACCATCAGGGCCTACTCCACTCAGCTAGGACTATAAGGTTTCATAGACAAATGGCTGCCACACAACCACACCTTCGTAACAATGCAAAGAAAGATCAAGTCAAAACTCTCAATTGAAATGCACAACCATGCTGAACAAACTCAAGATAGGTTAGGACTAGCTAGAGCGATGTGTCGCTGATTTGCTTGACTTCCATATGCTGACTCTCTACTATACTTAGATCGATACACAATATAATTGTAATAAACCAATATATCTTCAAATTAATTGCTACGTAGCACTAAGCTAGATCCTCGTTTCGAGCCAGTGAACTAACGGGTCTTCTAGCGTACCCTGGAACCGTGGGGAAATCTGAAAGATTATGCCCATTGGCTACAAATCACTATATGATTGGTTGATCAAATTGTCAATCTAAACGTATGCTCTGATTCAGTTTAAGGGCCAGGGCCTTCTATCAAGGACAGAGAGTACCTTGGTTGAAGGATATTCTTCCCATTAACCCAGAAAAATATCCGATTGGTTACATTTTTGGTTACACAAAACCACCCAAATGCGTCGTGCATGGACCGAGAAAGACAAACAAATCAACGTAACTGTAATATAACACATAACAACACAGATACCATTCTCATTTATTCATTTGATTAATAATGTTTTAAAATGGTATTAATACAATTTAAAAAAAAAATCTACATACACATACACACACACACACACACACACACACACGCACACACAGACACACACACACACACACACACACAGACACCCACACACACCCACACACAGACACAGGCACACACAAACCCACCCACAACCACACACACACACACACACACACACACACACACACACACACACACACACACACACACACACACACACACACATACACACACCCACCCACACACACACCCACACACACAGACATACACATACCCCCCCCCCCCCCCCACACACACACACACACACACACCACACAGACACCACACAAACATGTGTATGTGTGTGTGTGTGTGTGTGTGTGTGTGTGTGTGTGTGTGTGTGTGGGGGGGGGGGGGGGGGCTGGTCAGTTGGTCCAGCCTGAGGTCTCCTCATAGCATGCATGGGAGCCCAGATATTAATACCCCACTTGGATCGACCCCAGGCTCTATCACTGCTGGAGGGGGAGGGGGAGGTGATGGTGGTGATGGAGGTGGAGGAGGTGATGGTGGTGGAGGTGGAGGAGGTGATGGTGGTGGAGGGGGATGTGGTGGTGGTGGAGGGGGATGTGGTGGTGGTGGTGGAGGAGGTGATGGTGGTGGAGGGGGATGTGGTGGTGGTGGTGCTGGAGGTGGAGGAGGAGGTGGAGGTGGGATGCTGTGAGATGGGGAAACAGAGAAGAGGTAAATCATTCTTCTTCAACATTCTATCCCGAGAGATGGGGGAGGGGGAGGAGGGAGGAGGGGGAGGGCGAGGGGGAGGAGGAGGGAGGAGGGGAGGGGAGGGGGAGGGGGAGGGGAGGAGGGAGGAGGGGAGGGGTGGGGGAGGGGTCTGAGCTTGTACTGCATGTAAGGGCTTTTCTGAAACAAATAAGGTCACACACACACACACACACACACACACACACACACACACACATACACGCACATGTAAAAAAACACACACACAGGCATGAGCATATATAAATACACATGCGTACACGTGTACACACGCAAACAGACTTACAAACACACACACACACACACACACACACACACACACACACACACACAAACACAAAATGCACACTAACACACACACGTACACACACACACACACACACACACACACACACACACACACAGTCATACCTGTTAGAGCTCTAAATTAGCTTTGCCCTGAGCACGGCAGGAGGGGCTTCGGAGCGTCTCGCTGCGCCGCATATATTTGCTAACATTACCCATCATGCCGCGGGGCGCAGCTAGCATACCAGGGAACAGCACTCTCACTCTGGGAGACACATCTCCATCGCTTCATGTAGCAATTTACCGAGGGGAAAATAAATAAATACATTCCGAAAAATATAAATAAATAGAATTATTAAAAAGGGAATTAACGCAGGCTCTCATTACGGCCGATCTCACGCCACTGGGCGCCCTCATCCAGCTCAGTTCTGCCCATCATCCAGTCATCCAATCACCCAGTCATCCAGTCACCCAGTCATCCGGTCACCCGGTCATCCGGTCATCCGGTCATCCGGTCATCCAGTCACCCAGTCATCCAGCTCATCCAGTCATCCAGTCACCCAGTCATCCAGTCATCCAGTCACCCGGTCATCCGGTCACCCGGTCATCCGGTCATCCGGTCACCCAGTCATCCAGTCACCCAGTCATCCAGCTCATCCAGTCACCCAGTCATCCAGTCATCCAGTCATCCGGTCATCCGGTCACCCAGTCATCCGGTCACCCGGTCATCCGGTCATCCGGTCACCCAGTCATCCAGCTCATCCAGTCATCCAGTCACCCAGTCATCCAGCTCATCCAGTCACCCGGTCATCCAGTCACCCGGTCATCCGGTCATCCGGTCATCCGGTCACCCAGTCATCCAGTCACCCAGTCATCCAGTCACCCGGTCATCCGGTCACCCGGTCACCCGGTCATCCGGTCACCCAGTCATCCAGTCACCCAGTCATCCAGCTCATCCAGTCACCCAGTCATCCAGTCATCCAGCTCATCCAGTCACCCGGTCACCCGGTCATCCGGTCATCCGGTCACCCAGTCATCCAGTCACCCAGTCATCCAGCTCATCCAGTCACCCAGTCATCCAGCTCATCCAGTCATCCAGTCACCCGGTCATCCGGTCACCCGGTCATCCGGTCATCCGGTCATCCGGGCATCCGGTCACCCAGTCATCCAGTCACCCAGTCATCCAGCTCATCCAGTCATCCAGTCACCCAGTCATCCAGTCATCCGGTCACCCAGTCATCCAGTCACCCAGTCATCCAGTCACCCAGTCATCCAGTCATCCAGTCACCCAGTCACCCATTCACCCAGTCATCCAGTCACCCATTCACTCAGTCATCCAGTCATCCAGTCATCCATTCATCAATTCATCCATTCATCCAGTCACCCAGTCATCCAGTCACCCAGTCATCCAGTCACCCAGTCACCCAGTCACCCATTCACCCAGTCATCCAGTCACCCAGTCACCCAGTCATCCAGTCATCCAGTCACCCATTCACCCAGTCATCCAGTCACCCATTCACCCAGTCATCCAGTCACCCAGTCACCCAGTCACCCAGTCACCCAGTCACCCATTCACCCAGTCATCCAGTCACCCATTCACCCAGTCATCCAGTTACCCATTCACCCAGTCATCCAGTCATCCAGTTACCCAGTCATCCAGTCCTGAAGCCGCTGCTACTGCTGCTTATTACCACCAGCGGGCTACAGACAGTTTATCACACACACACACACACACACACACACACACACACACACACACACACACACACACACACACACACACACACACACACACACAAACACACACACACACACTAGTAGTGGTGGCAGTAGAGCAGTAGGACGCTTCTTCATTAACATCCTTCCTTTCCTACTAGTTGAGTTCTAATTGGGCCACAAAAGCCTCTCCCTATCACACATCCCCTAACGCCATTCATATGAGGGATGTAGTAGTCTCTCTCTCTCTCTCTCTCTCCCTCTCTCTCTCTCTCTCTCTCTCTCTCTCTCTCTCTCTCTCTCTCTCTCTCTCTCTCTCTCTCTCTCCTGTTTCTGTTTAATGTGGGCGTTCATCCCACTGTTTCCCACCAGGGGGATTGATATAATATTTAACATAATAATTAAATATAATAACCAACAATATTATCAACAACAACACCAACTTGAATCCCTCCTGGTCTTCACCCTCTAGGCCCACAGGAGGCGAACATGTGACCTCCATACGTTAGGCTTAGGGTTAGGGTTAGGGTCCTAGCTAAGTGTGGAGGTGTCCCTCCTGACCAGCCGGCTCCTTGCATGACTGACTCCACCGACGGTGAATGAATGTGTGTATGAATGAGTGTATGAATGAGTGAGTGAATGAGTGTATGAATGAGTGTATGAATGAGTGTATGAATGTATGAATGTGTGAATGAGTGTATGAATGAGTGAATGAGTGTATGAATGAGCGAGTGAATGAGTGAGTGAATGAGTGTATGAATGAGTGAATGAGTGTATGAATGTATGAATGAGTGAATGAGTGTATGAATGAGCGAGTGAATGAGTGTGTGTATGAATGAGTGTATGAATGTGTGTATGAATGATTGAGCCATCAGAGCGTTGATGGTTAATGTCCAGTAGATATGATGCACACGGTACACAGGAACAAGAGAGTCCGTTATCCGCACGCACGCACGCACGCACGCACGCACGCACGCACGCACGCACGCACGCACGCACGCACACGCACACACACACACACACACACACACACACACACACACACACACACACACACACACACACACACACACACACACACACACACACACACACACACACACACACACACACACACACACACACACACACACACACACACACACACACACACACACACCTTCTCTACCTGACACCTCACCACCAGGGGAAGGACAACTAGGCAGTGGCCACCAGTGGTGATTTGTTTTATATTTTTTTGGGGGGAGGGGTGTGTGTGTGTGTGTGTGTGTGTGTGTGTGTGTGTGTGTGTGTGTGTGTGTGTGTGCGTGAATGCCTGTCTGTGCGCTCGTGTGTGTGTGTGTGTGTGTGTGTGTGTGTGTGTGCTCTCACTGTGTTTAAGTTCTTTTTAATGAAGTGCTCGCCTCCAGCTATCCCCAGCATGGATAATTAATCGGAGTCATTATTTGCTTAGGCAGACAAAGTGAGCGTTTTGTCGGCACTTTCCGACGAGGGAACGTTCCGTCCGACCGAGGGCATCAGGGGGGGGGGGCTTACCCTCCCCCATCTTTTTTAAAGTAGTTGTGTGTTTACCTGAGTCGGTATTACACACTCATACTAATTAATAATACATTCTTTTTTCAGTACCGTAGCCCAGTACGACCACGTTGCATTTTCAGATTTTAGATGAAATTTATATTTATATATATTTATATTTCCTCCCTAAATGCAGCGCAATAGTCAGAATACATTAACACATTACACATTACATTACATTACAGTCAGTTAGCAGACGCTTTGTCCAAAGAGACTTACAATAAGGTTATTCAACATACAGTAGGAAGGGAAGAGAGCTACTAGTCACCATAATAATACAATATATACATACATACACATATATAATAACATCATATATATAATACATTACAATAAGGTTATTCAACAGTAGGAAGACAAGAGAACTACTTGTCACCATAGTAATACATATATATCAGTGGAGGCTGGTCCATTGAGGAAAGGGAGGACCATCCTCCCTAACATTTCAGAGAAAAATAAACTGTTAAATACACATAAATTTAAAAGATTCACCTGTGAAAATATTTTAACACTTCGAAGGCACAACAATCCTATCCCTGTGTCAAAGTACCAACAGCAGCCCTACCGCTAATTATCAATGACTGTACGGAGGTCTGTCCTCCCCAAGCTCCCCATTGAAGTCAGTCTAAAGTCAGTCTAAAACCTGACCCGACCGGCTGGTGAGTCCTGGTTTAACGTGAGTGTGTACGGCGCTAAGGGAGGACCATCCTCCCTGAGGGCGGGGCTAGCCAGATGCTCTGTGAACCAATCAGCAGTGCTCCCTGCGCTGGTGAATACCCAATCAGAAAGTTTGGGGCGGGTTATCATCATGCATCTTGTGTCATTCATTAATTCCGCGTTCCAGAAAACTCGTGAGTCATTTACTTGAAATTTATTTCAGATTAAAACTTACTTGGAGTTCCGTCCAAAGCGTTCCGGGTGCATGACGCCAAACAGAAAGCATGGCTGACCGTGACAAGGTGGTGTTTCTTTGGCTTGCGATTAGACAATTTACCTGATTTCCGTGCATTACTGGTTTTACGATGATAGTATGTCTTATTTTAATTAAATACAGGTAAATATACTTTACACTTTACACAATAATCTACTTAGATATTCTACCTGGTAGTACACTAGTAAAAGTGATAAGAGGATGCGCTAGGAGGAAGGATCCGGGGAGTGTATCCTAAAGAGATGGGTTTTCAGCCTGCGGTGGAAGATGGACAGAGACTCTGCAGTCCTGACATCCGTGGAAATTTCGTTCCACCAAATTTGGGCCAAGAAAGAGAAGAGCCGTGATCGTGTAGATCGGCCTCTAAGCGAGGGGGCAAGCAGACGGCCCGAAGAAGCAGAGCGAATTGGACGGGTTGGGATGTAGGGCTTGACCATTGCCTGGAGGTAGGATGGAGCAGTACCTTTTACTGCCTTGTAGGCTAGCACCAAGGTCTTGAACTGGATGGAGCAGCTACAGGTAGCCAGTGTAGAGTCCAAAGGAGTTCAAGTTAAGTTTATTGTCACTTCACCGTTTACAGAAGTATAAGCAATGAGTGAAAATCGTATGTGCAATTCCCGATGACAGACAGCAGTTATAAAAAACAGAATAGGATAAAAATAAGTAAAAAAATACAAAACTGTATAAGTTAAATATATACAAATGCAATATATAAAATGCAATATGTCAGAAAAAGATCAATATATATAAATCAATGTAATAAAATGTACATTGTTATATGCTATACGCCCTTGTTCAGCAGCCTGATGGCCTGACTGTGGAAGCTATCTCTAACTCTATTTGTGCGGCACTTGATACTGTGGTATCGCCTGCCTGACGGTAAAAGTGAATCCAGTTCGTGGCTGGGGTGGGCATTGTCTTTTATGATGCGTTTGGCCTTGGCCACGCACCGCTTGTTTTATATATCCAGGAGGGAGGGTAGCTCACCTCCAACGATATAGTGGGCCGTCCCTTTGAAGCGCTCTGTCCTCGAGTGCGGTGCAGTTCCCGTACCAGGCGGTGATACACCCTGTAAGAACACTCTCGATTGTGCCGGTGAAGAATGTTCTCAGGATGCGGGGGCCCAGGTTGAATTTCCTCAGACGCCTGAGGAAATACAGGCATTGTTGGGCCCTTTTCACCACAACAACAACAACAACAAATCGTGAGGATTGAATCCTCTTTATTGGTCACATACATGAAGACATACAGTGAAACGTGTTCTCTGCATTTAACCCATCCTAGTATTAGGAGCAGTGGGCAGCTATTCATACAGCGCCCGGAGAGCAGTTAGGGTTAGGGTCTTCCTCAAGGACACCTCGACAGTTTTTGCTAGGAGGAGCCGGGGATCGAACCAGCAACCTTCCGGTTGTGAGGCGACCGCTCTACCTCCTGAGCTAGACTGCCGCACCAAACCACACACCACGTGTGTGGTGTGCATGGTGATGTGCACGCCGAGGAACTTGAAGCTGCTGACCCTCTCTACTGCAACACTGTCGATGGAGATAGGGCCATGCTCTCCTCTCTGCTTGCTGTAGTCCACGATCAGCTCCTTAGTCTTCATGACGTTGAGGGCGAGGCTGTTCTCCTGACACAACTGCTCCAGTCCTCCAACCTCCTCCTTGTAGGCTGTCTCGTCGTCGCCGGTGATCAGGGCTCCCGTGTTGAGGGTCAGTGGCTCTGAGGTGGTGCTGCTCATCCTCACCACCTGGCGGCGGTCCAACAGGAGGTCCAGTATCCAGCTGCACATGGATGGGGGCATGCCTAGACCTCTAAGTTTGGTGTCGAGCTTGGCAGGAACTATCGTGTTGAACGCTGAGCTGTAGTCCACAAACAGCATTCGCACAACAGTTCTTTCCCTCCAGGTGGGAAAAGGCAGTGTGGAGGACCATGGCAATTGCGTCGTCCGTGGATCTGTTTTGACGATATGCAAATTGCCATGGGTCCAGCGTGGTAGGTAACACGGAGCAAATAAAGTCCTTGACCAACCTCTCGAAGCATTTGCTGACAATCGAGGTGAGGGCTACAGGTCTATAGTCGTTCAGGCAGGTTACCTTGGGTTGTTTAGGGACAGGCACGATGGTGGACATCTTGAAGGCTGCTGGAACAACAGCCTGGGACAGGGAGAGGTTGAAGATGTCTGCAAAGACTCCTGCCAACTGGTCTGTGCATGCTCTGAGGACATGGCCCGGGATGTCGTCGGGGCCTGCCTTAAGGATGTTCAACCGCTTGAAGGTGCGGCGCACATCCGGCTCCAAGATGTTCAGCAGGCTGGTCTCCTCAGGCGGCGCTGGCTTCGGCGGGCTGCCGTTCACATCGAACCGAGCAAAAAAAGGTATTTAGCTCTCCTGGGATGGAGGTAGAGGAGTTCTCTACACAACTGGTTCTCCCTCTGAAGTTCGTTATCGTCTGTAACCCCTGCCACATACCCCTCGTGTCGTGGCTCTTGAATTTCTCTTCCACTCTGACCTTGTACTCCCGCTTGGCAGTGACGATGGTCTTACGGAGGTCATAGTGAGTTCTCGTATATACCTCCATATTCCCGGAGCCAAAGGCGGCATTACACGCGTGGAGGGCAGTGTGAACATCACTAATATGAATGCTTGTGAACTGCTCTATTTTTATGTTCGCGTACCTCAGCGTTATGCTATTGTCTACTTCAACAAATGTACACCTTGTAAGTCGCTTTGGATAATAGCGTCTGCCAAATGCCCTAAATGTAAATGTAGAACTTCGGGAGAACCTTCTTCAGGTTCGCCTTGTTGAAGTCCCCCGCCACGATGAGAGCAGCCTCAGGGTGTGCCGACTCCTGTTCGCTGTTTGCCCCATACAGTTCCTTCAGCGCTTTGAAAAATCCCGTCAAAAAAAGAAAATCCCGTCGGCTCGATAGCTGCGTCAGTAACCCCCTCCGACATCCATGTCTCCATAAGGCAGATGATACAATTGTCCTTAGTTTCCCGGTGTAATTGAATACAAGCCTGTAGCTCGCTTAACTTATTGTCCAGAGACTGTACATTAGCCAGTAGAATGGTGGGTAGTGGGGGGCGATCGGATCGACATCTCAGCCTGACTAGCACGCCGGCTCGCTTCCCTCGCTTCCTCCGGCGACGCTTGCGTGTAATCGTGCCCAAGATGGTCGCAGATAATCCAGCTGTGACTTCGGGCGGGACGTCCGAGTCAAAAGAATGAAAAAACTCTGGTAGGCGGCGAGCGACTGTTGATCTAATCTCCAGAAGTGTGCAAAAGTCATAAGTGAACGTATAATATAATATAAATAACAAAAACTGCGTCGTCGTGTGGGAGCTCGCAACACGGCAGCCATCACGTACGGCGCCATCTTACTAAAGAGGGTAAATGTGTGGGAGAACTTGGGGCGGTTAAACACCAGACGAGCTGCAGCTTTCTGAATGAGCTCCAGGGTTCTGATGGCAAATGCCGGGGCGCCAGCAAGGAGGGAGTTGCAGTAGTCCAGCCGGGAGATGACAAGAGCCTGGATGAGAGCCTGGATGAGAACCTGCGCCTCCTTTTCAGTGAGAAAAGGCTGAATCCTCCTGATGTTGTAGAGGAGGAATCTGAATGAGCGTGTCACCGATGCAATGTTTACCGAGAACGACAGTTGGTCGTCCAGGGTCACACCCAGATTCCTTGCGGTCCGAGTAGGTGTCACCACAGCATCATTACAGCAGCGAGACCTGGTTACAGCCAGGTCTCGGTGCGGACAGCCCTTTCCCGGGAAGATCACTAGCTCAGTCTTGTCCAGGTTGAGCTTTAGGTGGTGCATCGACATTCACTTTGAGATGTCTGCTAAGCACGCGGCAATGCGTGTTTCCAACATACAGTAGGAAAGCAAGAGAGCTACTAGCCACCTTAATAATCCAATATATCCAAAAATATGCATATATAATAACATAATATATATAATACATTACAATAAGGTCATTCAACAGTCAGTATAAGACAAGATAATTACTAGTCACCAGAAGTCATAAGTGCATTTCCTTCCTAACAAGCCATAGCCGTCCTCCAACCACCTGCTACTGTTCAGGACTGTGGGGTGTCCTATAGCTGCACTAGACTTTATGGATGCTACCGAGACAGGGGCAAGACACACACACACAAACATCATTGGACTGTGGTTGTACAAAGCACTTAAGGGATCAAAGTGACAATGGCACGGGCCTTGAGGTGAAGGACATAATGCCTGAGAAAGTGTGTGTGTGTGTGTGTGTGCATGTGTGTGAGTATGTGCATGTGTGTGAGAGTGTGCCTGCATGCATGTGTGTGTGTGTGTGTGTGTGTGTGTGTGCCTGCATGCATGTGTGTGTGTCTGGGTGCATGTGTGTGTGTGTGCCTGTGTGCATGTGCATGTGTGTGTGTGTGTGTGTGTGTGTGTGTGTGTGTGTGTGTGTGTGTGTGTGTGTGTGTGTGTGTCAAGTCAAGTCAAGTTTATTGTCACTTCACAGTATAAAGTATAAAGCAGTGGTGTGAAAATCTTATGTGCAATACCCGACGACAGACAGCAGTTATAAAAATAAGATAAAAATAGATAAAAATAGAATAAAAATAGAATAAAGTTAAAAAATAAAGAGCAATATGTATATATAAATCAATGTAATCAAATATACATTGTTATATGCTATACGCCCTTGTTCAGCAGCCTGATGGCCTGACTGTGGAAGCTATCTCGGAATCTGTTTGTACGGCACTTGATACTGCGGTATCGCCTGCCTGAAGGTAAAAGTGAGTACAGTTCGTGGCTGGGGTGGGCAATGTCTTTTATGATGTGTTTGGCCTTGACCACGCACCGCTGGTTGTATATATCAAGGAGGGAGGG
>CM051021.1:20537333-20574833 GCA_027704905.1 Muraenolepis orangiensis | reverse complement strand
CTCTCTCTTTCTCTCTCTCCCCCTCTCTTTCTCTCTCTCCCCCTCTTTCTCCCCATCGTTCTCCCTCTCCCTCTCTCTCTCCCCTTCCCCCTCTCTCTCTCTCTCTCTCTCTCTCTCTCTCTCTCTCTCTCTCTCTCTCTCTCTCTCTCTCTCTCTCTCTCTCTCTCTCTCTCTCTCTCTCTCTCTCTCTCTCTCTCTCTCTCTCTCTCTCCCCCTTGCTCTCTCTCTCTCCCCCCTTCTTTCTCTCTCCTCCCCCCTCTATCTCTCTCCCTTGCTCTCTTTTTCTCTCCCCCTTCATCTCTCTCTTTCTCCCCCTTGCTCTCGCTTTCTCTCTCTATCCCTCTTTCCCTCCCCCATCTTTCTCTCCCTCTGAACCCCTCCTTCTCCTCCTCCTCCCTCTCCCTCCCTCTCTCCCTCTCCCTCTCCCTCCCTCCCCCTTTGGTGACATCAGGCCAAGTCAGTAAGTTGGAGCGATGGCGAGGAGGACCTGTATTGGCATGGTATCGACACCTCCCCTCCATATTCCCTCCATGTCTCTCCTTCACGCCCACAGGAATATGTTAGCGCAGAAGAAACGTTCCAAGTTTTTCAAAGTACCAGCCGGGCTGGATGGAGTTCTCTGGGCCTGTGTGTGTGTGTGTGTGTGTGTGTGTGTGTGTGTGTGTGTGTGTGTGTGTGTGTGTGTGTGTGTGTGTGTGTGTGTGTGTGTGTGTGTGTGGCTGAGTGAGTGCAGCCCGTGCTTTAAGGCCCATGAGTCACCTGAGGAACAACTGCTTTTATTCTTTCCATATATCAAAGTAAAAGTGAGTCTCCCCCCCTGTGTGTGTGTGTGTGTGTGTGTGTGTGTGTGTGTGTGTGTGTGTGTGTGTGTGTGTGTGTGTGTGTGTGTGTGTGTGTGTGTGTGTGTGTGTGTGTGTGTGTGTGTGTGTGTGAGCAAGTGTATATTTACAAATGAGTGCTTTTAATTTAAAAGAATGACCCAATTCCTCGACGGTGTCAAAGACATGATGACTAATGCTTCGCCCGAGTCTTGCTGCAAGTGATTGGTTTTCTATTGCATCAAAAATCACAGATTCATAGATCAAGATAAATCGGTGAGGCTGAAACCACGCTTCATTAATGGACCGGGGGGGAAATACCGGACACTCACACACAGTCTCTCTCTCTCTGTCTCCCTCTCTCCCCTCTCTCTCTCCCTCTCTCTCTCTCTCTCTCTCTCTCTCTCTCTCTCTCTCTCTCTCTCTCTCTATTTCTCTCCTTCTCCCCCCTTTCTCTTTTCCCTCCCTCCATTGCAAAGTCAATACTGGCTATGAAAATAAAAATCTACTTTCATATACACGAAAGGTGCAAGAGTTTGAGTGAAATGCGAGCTGAAGGGCGTGTTTGGTAAGAGTAGAACAGCATCCTGCTTGTTTATTAATGGACAAACCCTCGTCTCTCTCTCTCTCTCTCTCTCTCTCTCTCTCTCTCTCTCTCTCTCTCTCTCTCTCTCTCTCTCTCTCTCTCTCTCTCAGCATCCTGCTTGTTTATTAATGGACAAACCCTCGTCTCTCTCTCTCTTTTGCCACTGGAATCAAGGTGTCTCAAATTGGGGCCATTTGGGAGCTGCTGTGGATGGAGGAGACATCTTGTTACCGGAAATAAACCCCAGAAATCAACGCCTTTTCATGTGCGACGTACCTCGTCTCTTAATGGACTAGGAGGAAGGAGGTAGATTGTGATGAGGAGGAGGAGGTGGAGGAAGAAGAGGAGGAGGAGGAGGAGGAGGAGGAAGAGGAGGATGTGGTTGATGAGGAAGAGGTGGAAGAGGAATAGGGGGAAGAGGAGGAGGAGGAGCGGGGGGAGAAAGAGGAGCGAGGAGGGTGGCTCTCACCTTTTCTTTTTTTAAAGAAGCTAAATGAATAACAGGAGGGCCCTGGTTGGCCGGTTACAACCAGAACTTCAGCGACGTACACGCCCCCTTAAGACTCCGCCCATAAAATAACCACCCACAAAAATACTAAAGAGAGAGCATCTGTACCAAGTGGGAGTCAGAGAGAGAGAGAGAGAGAGAGAGAGAGAGAGAGAGAGAGAGAGAGAGAGAGAGAGAGAGAGAGAGAGAGAGAGAGAGAGAGAGAGAGAGAGAGAGAGAGAGAGCGTCTGTACCAAGTCGGAGTCAGAGAGGGAGAGAGAGTGTCTGTACCAAGTGGGAGTCAGAGAGAGAGAGAGCGAGAGAGAGCGTATGTACCAAGTGGGAGTCAGAGAGAGAGAGAGCGAGAGAGAGCGTCTGTACCAAGTGGGAGTCAGAGAGAAAGAGAGCGTCTGTACCAGGTGGGAGTCAGAGAGGGAGAGAGAGCGTCTGTACCAAGTGGGAGTCAGAGAGAGAGAGAGCGAGAGAGAGCGTATGTACCAAGTGGGAGTCAGAGAGAGAGAGCGTCTGTACCAAGTGGGAGTCAGAGAGAGAGAGAGAGAGAGAGAGAGAGCGTATGTACCAAGTTGGAGTCAGAGAGTGAGAGAGAGAGAGAGAGAGAGTCTGTACCAAGTTGGAGTCAGAGAGAGAGAGAGAGAGAGAGAGAGAGAGAGAGAGAGAGAGAGAGAGAGAGAGAGAGAGAGCGTCTGTACCAAGTTGGAGTCAGAGAGAGAGAGAGAGAGCGTCTGTACCAAGTGGGAGTCAGAGAGAGAGAGAGAGAGCGTCTGTACCAAGTGGGAGTCAGAGAGAGAGAGAGAGAGCGTCTGTACCAAGTGGGAATCAGTGAGAGAGCGTCTGTACCAAGTGGGAGTCAGAGAGAGGGAGAGAGAGAGAGAGAGCGTCTGTACCAAGTGGGAGTCAGAGAGAGAGAGAGATAGCGTCTGTACCAAGTTAGAGTCAGAGAGATCTGTACCAAGTGGGAGTCAGAAAGAGATAGCGTCTGTACCAAGTGGGAGTCAGAGAGAGAGAGTGTCTGTACCAAGTGGGAGTCAGAGAGAGAGAGAGAGAGAGAGAGAGCGTCTGTACCAAGTGGGAGTCAGAGAGAGAGAGCATCTGTACCAAGTGGGAGTCAGAAAGATAGAGAGAGTCTGTACCAAGTGGGAATCAGAGAGAGAGCGTCTGTACCAAGTGGGAGTCAGAAAGATAGAGAGAGTCTGTACCAAGTGGGAGTCAGAGAGAGAGAGAGCTTCTGTATTCAGAATTCAGATTCAGAAAACTTTATTAATCCCGAGGGAAATTAAGGTGCAACAGTTGACACAGGGGGAATAAATGCACACACAAGAATACTAATACCTAAGCTAAAAAACAAAACAACTAACTAAAATAAAACTATTATAAACAAAAATAGTTCAAATAATTCTAAATGAAGTCTAAATGTATTGATAAATGAAGATAATTTACAGTATTATAACAGTAATACGTAGGTATATACAATACACAACAATACGTATAGTGCAAATTGGCAGTAGTAATATATTAATAAATAACTCAACTGAAAAGTGACATGTGAAAGTGAAAAAGTGAAAAGTGAATTCGGATTTGAAATAGAATTTACAGTGCAAAGTACAATGAGATGATTCAGTGCGTTGACCAAAAATAAAAAATAAAATAAAATAAGTACGTTGGCCTCAGGTCACAGAGTCTCCACTGTCCCTCTCACGACCCGAGGTAGAGGAATTATAGAGTCTAATGGCCACAGGAAGAAAGGACTTCCTATGGCGTTCTGTGGTGCACCTGGGTGGAATGAGTCTGTTGCTAAAGGTGCTTCTATATGAGGTCAGCACCTGATGGAGAGGGTGAGAGTTGTTGTCAAGGATACTACGCAGCTTGCGCAGCATCCTTCTCTCAGACACCACCAACAAGGAGTCCAGCTGGACCCCCAGGACAGCGCCAGCCTTCCTGACAATCCTGCTGATCTTGTTGGCGTCTGCTGATCTCAACCTGCTTCCCCAGCACACGACTCCGGAGAAGATGGCACTGGCTACCACCGACTGGTAGAACACATTCAGCATCTTGTTGCAAACGTTGAAGGACCGGAGCCTCCGCAGGAAGTAGAGACGGCTCTGGCCCTTCTTGTAAACCGCCTCAGAGTTCTTGGCCCAGACCAGTTTGTTGTCCAGATGAACTCCCAGGTATTTATATTCCTGGACAGCTTCAGCGGACACACCCTTGATGGAAATGGGTGTGGGTGTGGATTTCCTCCTGCGGAAGTCCACCACCATCTCCTTCGTCTTGTCAGTGTTGAGCTGCATATGGTTCAGCTCACACCACTCAACGAAGGAGTCCACGACGCCCCTGTACTCCTCATCGTTTCCCTCGCTGACACAACCAACAACTGCAGAGTCGTCCGAGAACTTCTGCAGATGGCAGGACACAGAGTTGTACTGGAAGTCTGAGGTGTACAGGGTGAACAGGAATGGGGAAAGAACAGTTCCCTGTGGAGCACCAGTGCTGCTGACCACAGTGTCAGACACACAGTCCTGCAGTCTGACAAACTGTGGACGACCCGTCAAATAGTCAGTAATCCAGGACACCAGGGAAGAGTCCACCTTCATCGCCGTCAGCTTACTTCCCAGCAGGGCAGGCCGGATGGTGTTGAACGCACTGGAGAAGTCGAAAAACATGATTCTCACAGTGCTCCCGGGTCTGTCCAAGTGGGCGTAGGCACGATGGAGCAGGAAGATGATGGCGTCCTCCACTCCCAGTTTCGGCTGGTAGGCAAACTGAAGAGGGTCCAGCGATGATCTGACCAGGGGCCGAAGAAGCGTCAGGACCAGCCTCTCAAAGGATTTCGCCACGTGGGACGTCAGCGCCACCGGTCTGTAGTCGTTTGAGGTGCTGGGACGTGCCTTCTTCGGAACCGGCACCAGGCAGGATGTCTTCCACAGCACAGGGACCCTCTCCAGTCTCATGCTCAGGTTGAAGATGTACTGCAGGACTCCACTCAGCTGGGCAGCACATGTTTTGAGGACCCTCGGGCTGACGCCGTCAGGACCTGCAGCCTTGCCTGGATGGAGCCTGCACAGCACTTTCCTCACCTGCTCAGCTGTGAAGGTATGTGTGCCGTGTGTGGGGGCTGGAAGAGTCACTGTTGTGTTGATGGGGGAGGGGTGAGGTAGTGGTGGTGGGGGAGAGAGAACAGGTATGTTGATGCTGGAGAGGGACGGTGGGGGAGGGGGGACAGCAGGGCTGGGGGGCTGGAGGGGAATGGTTGTAGAGGGGCTGGGGGAGGGGGGGTAGACCGGAGCCCACTCATTGAATCTATTGAAAAACAAATTCAACTCGTTGGCCCGATCAGGACCCCCCCCTATTGTCTGGCTACCAGGTTGTTTGTAGCCAGTGATGCTCCTCATGCCACTCCACACATCCTTCAGGTTGTTCTGCTGAAGTTTGTGCTCCAGCTTCCT
The DNA here is from genome assembly GCA_027704905.1 of Muraenolepis orangiensis. NCBI lineage: Eukaryota > Metazoa > Chordata > Actinopteri > Gadiformes > Muraenolepididae > Muraenolepis > Muraenolepis orangiensis. The sequence goes on along the minus strand of CM051021.1, from coordinate 20,569,478 downwards.
CCTGTAGTTGTCTTTGCCCTGCTGGATCCTCTCCTTCAGCTCCCTCTGAACCCGCCTCATCTGCTCCCTATCCCCATCTCTGAAGGCCCTCTTCTTCTCATTGAGCAGGACCTTGATGTCTCGGGTGACCCATGGCTTGTTGTTGGGGAAACAGCGTACAGTCTCTGTGGGAACAACACTGTCCACACAGAAGTTGATGTACCCTGTTATACATTCCGTGAGATCATCAAGGTCCTCTCCATGCAAATCACAGAGGAAATCCCAGTCTGTTGACTCAAAGCAGCCCCGCAAGTCCTCATCGGCCTCCTGTGACCATCTCCTCACAGTCCTTGTGGTCACAGGCAGCCGCTGTACTAGAGGCCTATACAGGGGCTGCAGGTGGATGAGGTTGTGGTCTGACCTTCCAAGAGGAGGAAGGGCAGTGGCGCTGTATGCCTCCTTAACATTGGCATACAGCAGGTCCAGTGTCTTATTTTCCCTGGTGGGACAGTCCACAAACTGCTTGAAGGTGGGCAGTGTTGCAGCCAGAGTCACGTGGTTAAAGTCCCCAGATATCGCGATGAATGCTTCAGGGTGCTGTGTCTGAAGTCTCGCGACGGCGGAATGGGTGACGTCACACGCGAGCGCCGCGTTTGCCGACGGTGGAATGTAAACAATAACAAGAAGCACATGGGAGAACTCTCGCGGCAGATAGTATGGCCGCAGACTCACGGCCAGCAGTTCAATGTCCGGGCTACACACACGTTCCTTCACAGTAACATGTCCAGGGTTACACCACTTGTTGTTAACGAGAATAGCAAGTCCCCCACCTTTCCTCTTGCCACTCTCACGGTGCGTCCTGTCCGCCCGGACGGTTAGAAAGCCGTCCACGGTAACATTAGAGTCCGGGGTGTCCTCGTTGAGCCACGTCTCCGTGAAACAAAGCACGCTGCTCTCCCGGTACACCCGCTGGGTCATCACCAGGCCCGCTAGCTCGTCCATCTTATTCGCTAGCGACCTCACGTTCCCCATGGTGATGGAAGGGAGATATGGTTTATATCTCCGCTTCCTCTCCCGCTGTCTCTCCTGCTGTTTACGTCCAGCCTTGCATCCCCTGTACGTCCTCCTCAGCTCCCTGGGGAGGTCGGGGATGTCGGGCCTCTCCCGTAGCAGCGAGGTCTGTTGTAGCGACAACAGTTGACTCCGCGCGTAGACAATGGCTCCGCCGTAATGTTGAGCCACGACGGAGACGCGGTTCAGTAACAGTGTCCCCAGAATGAGAAACACGGCAAAAACTTCCCTAAACATAGCTGGCTGAGGGTTGCACAGCTACTTAACAAAAAACTATAATAAAAACAACAATAATATAAGAATAAATAACTAAAAAGTAAGAGGGGAGGGGGAGCAACTGTTGCTGGCTGCCGCTCGTAGCAGCGCCGGAAGTACTCCGGTACCAAGTGGGAGTCAGAAAGATAGAGAGAGTCTGTACCAAGTGGGAATCAGAGAGAGAGCGTCTGTACCAAGTGGGAGTCAGAAAGATAGAGAGCGTCTGTACCAAGTTGGAGTCAGAGAGCGAGGGTGTCTGTACCAAGTGGGAGTCAGAGAGAGAGAGAGAGACAGTGTCTGAAGCAAGTGGGAGTCAGAGAGAGAGAGAGAGATAATTTGTACCAAGTGGGAGTCAGAGAGAGAGAGAGCGTCTGTACCAAGTTAGAGTCAGAGAGAGAGAGCTTCTGTACCAAGTGGGAGTCAGAGAGAGAGAGAGAGAGAGAGAGAAAGAGTGTTTGTACCAATTGGGAGTCAGAGAGAGAGAGAGCGTCTGCAGCAAGTGGGAGTCAGAGAGAGAGTTTCTGTACCAAGTGGGAGTCAGAGAGAGAGAGAGAGAGAGCGTCTGTACCAAGTGGATTTCAGAGAGAGAGAGTGTCTGTACAAGGTTGGGGTCTAAGAGAGAGAGCGTCTGTACCAAGTGGGAGTCAGAGAGAGAGAGATCTGTACCAAGTGGGAGTCAGAGAGAGAGTGTCTGTACCAAGTGGGAGTCAGAGAGAGAGAGAGAGAGAGAGAGAGAGAGAGAGAGAGAGAGAGAGAGAGAGAGAGAGAGAGAGAGAGAGAGAGAGAGAGAGAGAGTCTGTACCAAATTGGAGTCAGAGAGAGAGAGAGAGAGAGAGAGAGAGAGAGAGGAGAGAGAGAGAGGAGGAGGAGTAGAGAGAGAGAGGAGAGAGAGAGAGAGAGAGAGAGCGTCTATCCCAAGTTGGAGTCAGAGAGAGAGAGAGAGAGAGAGAGAGAGAGAGAGAGAGAGAGAGAGAGAGAGAGAGAGAGAGAGAGAGCGTCTATCCCAAGTTGGAGTCAGAGAGAGAGAGAGAGAGAGAGAGAGAGAGAGAGAGCGTCTGTACCAATTGGAGTCAGAGAGAGAGAGAGAGAGAGAGAGAGAGAGAGAGAGAGAGAGAGAGAGAGAGAGAGAGAGAGAGAGAGAGAGAGAGAGAGAGAGAGAGAGAGAGAGAGAAAGAGAGCGTCTATCCCAAGTTATAGTCAGAGAGCGAGGGCGTCTGTACCAAGTGGGAGTTAGAGAGAGAGAGAGAGCGTCTGTAGCAATCTGGAGTCAGAGAGAGAGAGACCGTCTGTACCAAGTGGGAGTCAGAGAGAGAGAGCATCTCTCTCTCTCTGACGGCAGTCCGACAGGCGGCAGTCCGACAGGAGGTCCAGTATCCAGCTGCACGTGGATGGGGGCACGCCTAGACTTTTAAGCTTGGTGTCAAGCTTGGCAGGAACTATTGTGTTGAACGCTGAGCTGTAGTCCACAAACAGCATTCGCACATAACAGTTCTTTCCCTCCAGGTGGGAAAGGGCAGTGTGGAGGGCCGTGGATCTATTTTGACGATATGCAAATTGCCATGGGTCCAGCGTGGCAGGTAACACGGAGCAAATAAAGTCCTTGACCAACCTCTCGAAGCATTTGCTTACAATCGAGGTAAGGGCTACAGGTCTATAGTCATTCAGGCATGTTACCTTGGGTTGTTTAGGGACAGGCACGATGGTGGACATCTTGAAGACTGCGGGGACAACAGCCTGGGACAGGGAGAGGTTGAAGATGTCTGCAAAGACTCCTGCCAACTGGTCTGCGCATGCTCTGAGGACGCGGCCCGGGATGTCGTCGGGGCCTGCCGCCTTACGGATGTTCAGCCACTTGAAGGTGCGGCGCACATCCGCCTCCGAGATGCTCAGCAGGCTGGTCTCCTCAGGCGGCACTGGCTTCGGCGGGCTGCCTTTTACGTCAAACCGAGCAAAAAAAGTATTTAGCTCTCCTGGGAGGGAGGTAGAGGAGTTCTCTACAGAACTGGTTCTCCCTCTGAAGTTCGTTATCGTCTGCAGCCCCTGCCACATACCCCTCGCATCGTGGCTCTTTAATTTATCTTCCACTCTGTCCTTATACTCCCGCTTGGCAGTGACGATGGTCTTACGGAGGTCGTAACGGGCTCTCGTATATTCCTCCGTATTCCTGGAGCCAAAGGCGGCGTTACGCGCGTATAGGGCAGTGCGAACATCGCCGTTAATCTGCGGTTTCTGGTTGGGATATATCCGAACCGACTTGGTCGGAACAACGTCATCTATGCACTATGCATCTATGCACACCGACGACGCGTACTCGTTGATGTTATTGTCCGAGGCAACGCGGAACATGTGCCAGTCAGCGCAATCAAAACAATAGAATCATAGAAGCATAGAATCCGATTGGTCCGACCAGCATTGGACCTCCCTCACAGCGATCGGTTGCTGCTTCAGTCTATGCCTATAGGCGGGGAGCAGCTGGATAGAGCGGTGGTCTGATTTGCCAAACGGTGGGCGGAGGAGGGCCTTGTAGCCATCACAGAAGGGGGTGTAGCAGTGGTCGAGGATCCGCTCGCCCCGTGTGTTGCTTGTTATTTGTTGGTAGAACTTCGGGAGAACCTTCTTCAGGTTCTCCTTGTTGAAGTCCCCCGCCACGATGAGAGCAGCCTCGGGGTGTGCCGTCTCCTGTTCGCTGATAGCCCCATACAGTTGTGGAGGAATGTAAACAGCGGTCACGGTTACCGCTGTAAACTCCCGAGGTAGCCAGTGTGGACGGCACATAAGCATCAGGTACTCCAGGTCCGGGGAACAGAAAGACTTGAGGGGATGTACATGACTTTGGTTGCACCAAGATCTATTTATCATGAGACATACCACCCCTCCACGATCATTACCGGAGAGAGCCTTTGTTCTGTCCGCCTGGTGGACGGAAAATCCCGTGGGTAGTGGGGGGGCGATCGGATCGACATCTCAGCCTGACTAGCACGCCGGCTTGCTTCCCTCGCTTCCTCCGGCGACGCCTGCGTGTAATCGTGCCCAAGATGGTCAGAGATAATCAAGCTGTGACTTCGGGCGGGACGTCCGAGTTGAAAGAATGAAAAAACTCAGGTAGGCGGCGAGCGACTGTCGATCTGATCTCCCGAAGTGTGCAAAAGTTATAAGTGCTGCTAACTTCCTGAACTAAAATAGGTGCGATAAAAAGAATAAATAACAAAAAACTGCGTCGTCGTGCGGGAGCTCGCGACACGGCAGCCATCTCGTACGGCGCCATACTCCATCCAGAGAGAGAGAGAGAGAGAGAGAGAGAGACAGCATCTGTTCCAAGTGGGAGTCAGAGAGAGAGAGAGAGAGAGAGAGAGAGAGAGAGAGAGAGAGAGAGAGAGAGAGAGAGAGAGAGAGAGAGAGAGAGAGAGAGAGAGCATCTGTACCAAGTGGGAGTCAGAGAGAGAGAGAGAGAGAGAGAGCGTCTGTACCAAGTGGGAATCAGAGAGAGAGAGCGTCTGTACCAAGCGGGAGTCAGAGAAAGAGAGAGTGTATGTACCAAGTGGGAGTCAGAGAGACAGAGAGAGAGAGCGTCTGTACCAAGTGGGAGTCAGAGACAGAGAGAGAGAGCGTCTGTACCAAGTGGGAGTCAGAGAGACAGAGACTAAATTTGGCACCGGAGGGGGACAGCAGAGGTGGATTAAAAGGTGTCCTTTCCGGGTCAAAGTAAGAAGAAATGTTCTTTCTTAGTTATTTATTTTCCTCCTAAGAAAGCTCTACCAAAAAGTGGCCAAGGACTTGATGTTTGAACACAATTAGCACCAAAAGACCAGCGTTAAGTTAGTGGAGCAGGATGGACCAAATCCTGAACTTGTCGGTGGAGATGCTAACTTACTTCACTTCTGTTTTTTCCCGCTGTTCGACACACACACACACACACACACACACACACACACACACACACACACACACACACACACACACACACACACACACACACACACACACACACACACACACAGGTGAATCAGAGACCTGCTCTTCTAGCAGGATTCCATTATTAGGCGCATGCCACAGTGCCGCGGGCGAGGCCGGAGGAGCTGCCATCTCGGTATTACCGGCCCTGGCTGCCTTTATTTAGAGGCCTGTCTGGTCGGTTCAGAGGCGAGGTCACCACTTCACGCCACAGCCCCCCGGCTGCCAAGAATTTGACTATTAGTCATCACCTTAAACAAAGAGGTTGTGGGGGGAAATCACCAGGCAAGACAGAAGGAAAGGAAGATTGCAAGTTTATTTTTTGTTTTTTACTGACAGCGCTGGCAGCGATTGGCGAGCCAAGTCCTGACCTGCCGGGTTATGGAACTGTCTAAATATCTCTTCCTCCCCAACCATCCTCTACTGTGAAGACTTAAATATAGTGACTATAATATAATATTTATAAGAATGTTTAAAATATGAATCTATAATAATACACTCAGTAGAGTGCTAAAATGAATTCTGTGCTAAAATCTAACAAATGTTCCCTGGACAATAAGTAATGTAACCACTGTGCTGGAGTGACATATTTCACCCACGGAACTACGGGTGGGGTATTGTGTGGCCGGGGACATTAGTGCACGGCACTCCCCTTTGTTGTTCTTTCGCTAGAAAGTCATGTGGTGTTTACGTTCTTCTCATGCTGAATAAACGTCCCGTTTGGACTTTATACACCCCGCCTCCGACTGGTGACCCCGACGTACCAGGGTAGTGTCACTCGGCACTACACTGGTGACCCCGACGTAAGTCTCGCTGAAGTATCCAAGATTGAACCGAACATGGCAAATAACGCCGTTTTCATCAAATTGCCGGAGACAAGCGCGACATGGCGGTCCGGGCAGACGGAGGCTAACTTCGCCCTCCGCGGGATTACGGACGACGACGTTCGCTATTTCCACGTCGTCTCTTCGCTGGGGAACTCCACTGCCGCCCGGACGGTGGCCTTTATTGCACATCCCACTGCACTGGATAGATATGAAGCGTTCAAGGCTTGCCTCCTCAAGACCTTCGAGCTATCGCAGTCGGAATGAGCCCGACGTCTGCTTGCTATTCATGGCCTTTGAGACAGCAAGCCTTCCTAACACATGGAAATGATGCTGAGCCTGCTGGGAGACTTGTGTAAACTTGTGTAAACAGTGAAGTGACAATAAACTTGACTTGACTTGACATGAGAGGAAGAACCAGGTTTTCTTTTTAAAGAACTGTTTCTTCAGCACATGCCGCCTCATGTCCATGTCCTGACCATTTTTTCCTAGCCACTCAGCATTCCGTCCCCGAGGTGCTAGCCCCAACACACAGTTACAGCCCCCGGGCAGAGACATGGTTACTAGCAGAGGACCCGCGGCTACCGACAGCAGTGCACGTTTCGGCGCAAAGGCAAAGAGGTGCCTCCTTGTAATTACAAGCCGACGGGAAACGCCAAAGCCTGCGGTCAGTAGTGGCTGCGAGCGTGGGCACAACAAACCGGCTGCGGTTCATCAGAGACTCTATCTCCGGGCGCAAATTCCTCTGCGACACCGGCGCTCAGAGGAGCGTCCTGCCGGCTACGGGGAGCGATACTGCTGGCGGAGATCATGGCCCACATTTAATGTCCGCTAACGACACGCCTATTCGAACCTATGGCACAAAGGCTGTGTTTCGGGGGCCAGCGGTTTACATGGGACTTTGTCACGGCCGACATCTTCTTCCCCCTCCTCGGCGCAGACTTTCTGTGTGCTAACGGGCTACTGGTAGACGTTAAGAACAGCCGCCAGGTGACATACGGCGGGCTCTCCAGCTCACTCTCAGAGGGTGACGAATATCAACGTCTTCTCCGTGAGTTTCCCAGCTTGACACAGCCCACCTTTTCCGCCGCCACTACCAAACACGGTGTTGAGCACCACATTGACACTAAAGGCCCCCCGTCTATGCTAGGGCCAGACGGCTTAATCCCGATCGGTCGGGATCGGCTTAGCGGTCGCTAAGCGCCTTGGTATCATCCGACGATCATCCGACGGACAGCCCTTGGGCCTGCTGCTACAGATGCCTTAACGACGCTACAACACCCGACCGTTACCCAATCCCCCACATCCAGGACTTCTCTGCACACCTGGCGAGCAAACTTGTGTTTTCCAAGGTTGACCTGGTGCGTGGCTACCACCAGGTTCCAGTGCACCCCAAAACGGCGGTGGTCACGCCATTTGGGCTGTTTGAGTTCCTGAGGATGCCGTTTGGGCTTAAAAATGCAGCTCAATCTTTCCAGCGGCTGATGGATTCGTCACTTAGGGAGATGTCATTCATCTTTGTCTATTTAGACAACATCCTTGTCTTCTCCGAGATCTTTTTACAAGGCTCAACCAACACGGCCTGATTATCAACCCGGCGAAGGGTCTGTTTGGGGTGTCCTCCATCCACTTCCTCGGACAAAGATGGAGCGGCCCCCCCTCCCGTCGAAAGTGGAGGCCGTTTCCTCCTTTCCCCACCCACACACAGCTCGGGCGCTCCGGGAATTCCTCGGGATGGTGACATTTTATCACTGGTTCATCCGCCGGGCAGCCCACACAATGCACCTGCTGTACGAGGCTCTGAAGGGCACGTCCCCCAGCCAGACCATCGACTGGACGCCTGAAAGAGAGGCCTCCTTCGATGCCACCAAAGCCGCCCTGAGCCAAGCCGCCATGTTGGATTACGCCTGGAGGAGGTTGCGGTCGGTGACTCGGGCGCAAAGTTGTTTCGAGCGGTCGAGGCTGGCCAGCCTCGCCCGCTCGACCGCTAGTCCATGCGAACTGGCGCCGGCAGTTTTTGAGGAGATACACAACCTTTCTCATCCCGGCAGGAAACCATCTGTGAAGTTGATTTCTCAGAAGTTTATGTCGCAGGGACTTAAGAAGGACATGAAAACCTGGGTCGACTCAGGCGTGGCCTGTCAACGGGCTAAAATACACCGCCATACAAGAGCCCCTTTCGAACTTTTTTGCTGTTCCCGAGAGGAGGTTCGACCATGTGAATGTCGACCTCGTAGGCCCACTCCCCTCCTCTCACGTCTTCACCTACCTCTTCACGATGATGGACAGGGCGACACGCTGGCCCGAGGCCATTCCCCTCTCCTCGTCAGCGTCTTCCGATGTGGCCCGCGCATTCCTCAGCACGTGGGTTGTGCGCTTTGGGACCCCGTCCGACCTCTCCTCCGACCGTGGCTCCCAGTTTACCTCAGAGCTCTGGAACGTGGTTGCTGAAGGTTTGGGGGTCAAGCTGCACTGCACTACCGCCTATCACCCCCAAGTTAACTATATGAGCGTTTCCACTTATCCATGAAAGCAACTCTGCGCGCGTGCCTCACGGACGGCAACTGGGTGGATAAGCTCCCGGCAGAGCTCGTCTACGGCCAGACTCTACGAGTACCAGGTGATTTCATCCCGGACGCCACTGTGCCCTGGTCTGCTGCCAGGCAGCGCTCCTCCCTGCTGGAGGCCGCAGGGACATTCACACCCGTCCCCACGTCGCAGCACGGCACCCCGGGTCTACACTCAGCGGATTTTGTGTTAATTCGCCACAACACCTACCGCGGACCCCTACGCCCCCCTTCAGATTGCCCGTTCAGGGTCATAAAAAACGGGGATAAGAGCCTGGTGGTGGATGTTGGTGGTAGACATGAGACTGTCTCCGTTGACAGGATTAAGCGCATGAGGACGTTTCCAGGCCATTGTTGGCTCAGTTGGCTCAGCCCCAACATCGAGGCCGACCTCCCTTGTCGTGCCCCCCACCTCCTGTTGCGGTGCCCTTGACCTCGTTTACACCCTTTCCCTCCGACCTCTAACCCACAGTGGCTGTGTTCCATTTCAGGGGCTGCATCCTTTTAGGGCGCATTTGAAGACCGGTTACGTCACAGCAGCTGCGACGAGGCTGTCCCATTTCGTAGGCTCCTTCAAATGCAGCCCTCAAATGCAGCCTTCTTTCCCCGAAATTGAAGTGTGCATCGATGCAGACTTCTGGCCCAGCATATCCCAGAATGCATTTCGCACCAACCAGTACAGAATTTGAGCCCGGCTAAAAGCTGTTTTAGATTTCGCTGTAGGACTGTAATTAAGTCACTTTATTAAGTTTTATTATTTTATTATGCGACAATGTACCGATGTAGATTATGCATATGTTGTCAGTTTATCCAAATAAAGCCAGTTTAGAAATATGCAACGGCAATTTCGGAGATGTCGGGAGCCGCATATGGGAAGCGCCGGCGCGCGGGCCAGCTCGTCTCCCAGGCCGCCACAAACCTAAACCTTCCTTAAGTTCATCAATTATAATGACTAATAAACTTAACTAAATACGCCTGTCTGGGTCCATTTTTAATAAGCAATCGATTTCCCTCGTATCAACCTCTCAAAACAAAAGCTTCTGGGACTATTTCTGCGGCTCTGGTCAGCGCGCGACGACGGTGGGCGTGGCGCTTCGTGACGCAGCTGGTGACGCATTCAGGAAGTACTCCATAGGCTAGACCGTCCCATTTAACACGTTTTTGAAGCAGCCTTCGGAAGCAGCCTTCAAATGCGCCCTTAAGGCTGCAGCCCCTGAAATGGAACACAGCCAGTGTCTATTTAGTACTTACTAACCCACATTACAGTGTAATCTATTTAGTACTTACTAACCCACATTACAGTGTAGTCTATTTAGTACTTACTAACCCACATTACAGTGTAGTCTATTTAGTACTTACTAACCCACAGTGTGTGTCTATAATGAGTTTACAGATTGTACCAATTAGGAGAGGGAAGCCGAGAGAGAGAGAGAGAGAGAGAGAGAGAGAGAGAGAGAGAGAGAGAGAGAGAGAGAGAGAGCGACCACGAAGCAACATGATAATGACTTCCCGCCCTGTGTGTAACACTGGTGTGTGTTATGGGATTTAGCTAGAAGACATGACGCATCAGCAGTTAACCTTCTTACAGATCCACTGTTAGATATCCAACGTACAGCATCATCAAAATCACTTTATCATCTATACCCACAGTAGAGTATACTGATATCACTTTATCATCTATACCTATAGTCATCATCTATACCCACAGTAGAGTATACTGATATCACTTGATCATCTATACCCACAGTAGAGTATACTGATATCACTTTATCATCTATACCCACAGTAGAGTATACTGATATCCACCTCTTTGTAATGACCCTCCCCCGCACGCTGTCTCATCGACGCCGTCTCCAATTTAAACTTTAAGTGTCTCACGGCCGCTCCGTAAGGCCGCAGAAGCGCTCTCCACCAGATGGCTCACCCCTTAACCCTCCCCCCACCACCCCCTCCACCACCTCCACCCCACCACTCCCTCCACCACCAACACCCCCACCACCACCACCTCCACAACCACCCCCTCCACCACCACCTCCACCACCCCCAAGAGAACTTACTATAAGGTCAACAGGTGGGGAAGAGAACTTACTATAAGGTCAACAGGTGGGGAAGAGAACTGCTAGTCACCAGTGCTGCTAGTCGCTAGTCACGTGTATTTCCTTCCTACCAAGGCTGAAGGAGGGGTTTACGCAGGGTTTTGTTGAATGATTGAGTTGCTGTGATGAGTATCAGTTGTGACGTCATTCTAAAGTAAACCACAAAGAAGACACTTCTATCAAGATAGAAGAAGAGCACCTTATCTCTTATCACCTAACCTCTGACACAGCGTTCTGCCCTTTAAGCGCTTCTCCGCTAGCTCTTTAGCGCCATGCATGTTGTGGGGGGACGGGACGACGGGACGACTCCGGGTCTGAGTCTCTGGGTGAGTCTCTGGGTGAGTCTCTGGGTCTGAGTCTCTGGGTGAGTCTCTGGGTCTGAGTCTCTGGGTGAGTCTCTGGGTCTGAGTCTCTAGGTCTGAGTCTCTGGGTCTGAGTCTCTGGGTCTGAGTCTCTAGTTCTGAGTCTCTGGGTCTGAGTCTCTAGTTCTGAGTCTCTGGGTCAGAGTCTCTGGGTCTGAGTCTCTAGTTCTGAGTCTCTGGGTCTGAGTCTCTAGTTCTGAGTCTCTGGGTCTGAGTCTGTAGTTCTGAGTCTCTGGGTCTGAGTCTCTAGTTCTGAGTCTCTAGATCTGAGTCTCTGGGTCTGAGTCTCTGGGTCTGAGTCTCTGGGTCTGAGTCTCTAGTTCTGAGTCTCTAGTTCTGAGTCTCTGGGTCTGAGTCTCTGGGTCTGAGTCTCTGGTCTGAGTCTCTGGGTCTGAGTCTCTGGTCTGAGTCTCTGGGTCTGAGTCTCTGGGTCTGAGTCTCTGGGTCTGAGTCTCTGGTCTGAGTCTCTGGGTCTGAGTCTCTGGGTTTGAGTCTCTGGGTCTGAGTCTCTGGGTCTGAGTCTCTTAGGTTACTCGTAGTAGCACACACACACACACACACACACACACACACACACACACACACACACACACACACACACACACACACACACACACACACACACACAGGTACGTGCATCAGTATGCTTGTGTGCTGTCTCACTCACACACACACACACACACACACACACACACACACACACACACACACACACACACACACACACACACACACACACACACACACACACACACACACAAGCTGTAGCATCTGTCCCCATCAGCTGCGCTATTTCTTAATTTAGATCTCAGGAGAGATAACCAGTCAAACACACACACACACACACACACACACACACACACACACACACACACACACACACACACACACACACACACACACACACACACACACACACACATGGATGGATGGATAAATAGACCGTCTGTCTCCCCCCCACCCGCCCCACTCTGTCTGCCACATGGTGCAGACACACATCAATTGAGTTTGCATCTCTCTCTCTCTCTCTCTCTCTCTCTCTCTCTCTCTCTCTCTCTCTCTCTCTCTCTCTCTCTCTCTCTCTCTCTCTCTCTCTCTCTCTCTCTCTCTCTCTCTCCACCCCCTGCTCTCTCTCTCTCTCTACCCCCTGCCCTCTCTCTCTCTCTCTCTCTCTCTCTCTCTCTCTCTCTCTCTCTCTCTACCCCCTGCCCTCTCTCTCTCTCTCTCTCTCTCTCTCTCTCTCTCTCTCTCTCTCTCTCTCTCTCTCTCTCTCTCTCTCTCTCTCTCTCTCTCTCTCTCTCTCTCTCTACCCCCTGCCCTCTCTCTCTCTCTCTCTCTCTCTCTCTCTCTCTCTCACAGACACGCATGTGGGGGGGAACACACACACACACACACGATCACAAAGAGCCCGCCTTCGGGTTAAACTTGTTTGCGCACGTGTGTGTGTGTGTGTGTGTGTGTGTGTGTGTGTGTGTGTGTGTGTGTGTGTGTGTGTGTGTGTTGCTCGACGCAGGAGTGGACAGGCCTTGGCGAGATAACAGGCCAAGCGCTGGATGACAGGCTGGGCGGAGCTATTATTGAATTGCGGTGAAGACTACATTACTTTGGAGTGAGATAAAAGACTACAAACAAGATGGATGGCCGACAGACATCAAACAGGACGGAGTCCCGGTTCCCCATCCCTCTGAAGCCTGCTGATTTCCCACGGGCTGCCCCCTCCTATCCTCTACCATGACTGTGTGTTCTGATGGGGTGTGTGTGTGTGTGTGTGTAAGTGTGTCTTTATTATGTGTGTGTGTGTGTGTGTGTGTGTCTTTATTGTGTGTGTTTGTATACAATATATGTATTTGCCATTTGTAACAAGTACATTGGAATGCTTGCTCCCCATTCCCTGTGTGTGTCTTTATTGTGTGTGTGTGTGTGTGTGTCTTTATTGTGTGTGTGTGTGTGTGTGTGTGTGTGTCTTTATTGTGTGTGTATGTGTGTGTGTGTGTGTCTTTATTGTGTGTGTGTGTGTCTTAATTATTCTTAATTCCCACCTCCAGAGGTGCTGCCAGGTTGCTGGTGAGCGGGTTCGACTGCTCTTACGTTTGCCGTAAACTTTGAACTCAACTTCCGAATTTCCTCAAATACCTGAACCAAAAGCAGTAAGAAGAGTTTCTTCATATTAACATTGGGATTCATGAGCCACGCCCACAACTCAGCTCTTCCTGGAAAACCAATCAAAAACTAAGAAACACTGAAGGACACACCTTCTCGGGTCGATGGCGATGGGGGCGGGGCTCCCTGGCCTGTCTCTTAGCCGCATGGCGATGGGGGCGGGGCTCCCTGGCCTGTCTCTTAGCCGCATGGCGATGGGGGCGGGGCTCCCTGGCCTGTCTCTTAGCCGCATGGCGATGGGGGCGGGGCTCCCTGGCCTGTCTCTTAGCCGCATGGCGATGGGGGCGGGGCTCCCTCGCCTGTCTCTTAGCCGCATGGCGATGGGGGCGGGGCTCCCTGGCCTGTCTCTTAGCCGCATGGCGATGGGGGCGGGGCTCCCTGGCCTGTCTCTTAGCCGCATGGCGATGGGGGCGGGGCTCCCTGGCCTGTCTCTTAGCCGCATGGCGATGGGGGCGGGGCTCCCTGGCCTGTCTCTAAGCCGCATGGCGATGGGGGCGGGGCTCCCTGGCCTGTCTCTTAGCCGCATGGCGATGGGGGCGGGGCTCCCTGGCCTGTCTCTTAGCCGCATGGCGATGGGGGCGGGGCTCCCTGGCCTGTCTCTTAGCCGCATGGCGATGGGGGCGGGGCTCCCTCGCCTGTCTCTTAGCCGCATGGCGATGGGGGCGGGGCTCCCTCGCCTGTCTCTTATCCGCATGGCGATGGGGGCGGGGCTCCCTGGCCTGTCTCTTAGCCGCATGGCGATGGGGGCGGGGCTCCCTCGCCTGTCTCTTAGCCGCATGGCGATGGGGGCGGGGCTCCCTGGCCTGTCTCTTAGCCGCATGGCGATGGGGGCGGGGCTCCCTGGCCTGTCTCTTAGCCGCATGGCGATGGGGGCGGGGCTCCCTGGCCTGTCTCTAAGCCGCATGGCGATGGGGGCGGGGCTCCCTGGCCTGTCTCTTAGCCGCATGGCGATGGGGGCGGGGCTCCCTGGCCTGTCTCTTAGCCGCATGGCGATGGGGGCGGGGCTCCCTGGCCTGTCTCTTAGCCGCATGGCGATGGGGGCGGGGCTCCCTGGCCTGTCTCTTAGCCGCATGGCGATGGGGGCGGGGCTCCCTGGCCTGTCTCTTAGCCGCATGGCGATGGGGGCGGGGCTCCCTCGCCTGTCTCTTAGCCGCATGGCGATGGGGGCGGGGCTCCCTCGCCTGTCTCTACATCTGGAATCGGCGTTCATGAAACATCGGCAGTGAAAAAAGGAAATTCTAACATTTGGATTTTTGGGGGAGGATTTCAAAGTGAAAAAGTCGATGTTGTTTTAACATTTCAGGAGCTCCTGATGTTCTCTCCTTAAACCAGATTAAAAAGAGACGTTCTCTTTTTGCATGGCACACTCATTCATCTGGTCTGTGTTTTCTAAAGCTATTCAACATTTAATCGTAAAAAAATACGCTGTATTGATCAATCTGCTGTTTTGCATGACAACGGCTAAGCGTGCGGCCATTTATAAAAGTGAGTTTGTTTGGTGGTTTGATCTGGATCGGACGTCAAACAACGTTTCACGATAAGATTGTGGACTAAAGTGGAGTCTGACAAACTAGATTTGAACTAGATTTATGAATACACGTTTGAGTCTGTTTGGGATGTTTTTTTTTGGGATGTGTTTTGGGAACAGAAGCCAGCATCCAATTACCTGCATTACAGATTCACTACCGATCCTTTGGTCTGTTTCATTGATTACCAAAAACATGCGTTCTGACAGTCCCGCCTTTCACAAGACAAATACCCATCGCTGGCACTGGAGCCGGGAAGTGCTCAGAATGACAAAAACAAACAGAAGAGCTAACCCTAACCCAAAAACAAGCCTAAAGCTACCTGTATGAGGGAGCTAACCCTAACCCAAAAACAAGCCCAAAGCTACCTGTCTGGGGGAGCTAACCCTAACCCAACAAGCAGGTCTAAAGCTACCTGTCTGGGGGAGCTAACCCTAACCCAACAAGCAGGTCTAAAGCTACCTGTCTGGGGGAGCTAACCCTAACCCAACAAGCAGGTCTAAAGCTACCTGTCTGGGGGAGCTAACCCTAACCCAACAAGCAGGTCTAAAGCTACCTGTCTGGGGGAGCTAACCCTAACCCAACAAGCAGGTCTAAATCTACCTGTCTGGGGGAGCTAACCCTAACCCAACAAGCAGGTCTAAAGCTACCTGTCTGGGGGAGCTAACCCTAACCCAACAAACAGGTCTAAAGCTACCTGTCTGGGGGAGGTTATCCTAACTCAAACCCAGTCTGGGGGAGCTAAGCCTAAACCAGTTTGGGGGAGGTTACCATAACCCTAATCCAGTCTGGGGGAGCTAAACCTAACCAAGTTTGGGGGAGGGTACCCTAAGCCAGTCTGAGGGCGGTTACTCTAACCCAGTCTGGGGGAGGTTACTCTAACCCAGTCTGGGGGAGCTAAACATAACCAAGTTTGGGGGAGGTTACCCTAACCCAGTCTGGGGGAGGTTACCCTAACCCTGCCTGTGGGAGGTTACCCTAACCCAGTCTGGGGGAGATGGGGGAGGTTACCCTAACCCAGTCTGGGGGAGATGGGGGAGGTTACCCTAACCCAGTCTGTGGGAGGTTACCCTAACCCAGTCTGGGGAGCTGGGGGAGGTTCTGAAAGTGTTTCTCATTGTCAAATTCATACGTGGCACATGACCCCACAACACGATCATAATAATTAACCGAGGGTTATTAACTTTTAATGACACCTAAATGGTGTGTCCCAGAGGCCTATAACCCCTGGTTTTCAATTAATATGCAGCGGGCGGCCATTAAGGCTTTCAATTAAGAACAGGGGGGGGGGGAGGGGGTGGGGCTTTTTAATCCATATGCTCATCAAGAGGTCCGAGTCGGGCTTTTTTTTAATCAAGCACTTCAGACCTGAAAGGGTACATGGCGCTGGGTGAACGCAACATCCATCCGTCATTTAACGCATCATCGAATGACCACTGCTCTGAGACTCAAACAGGTGACGGGGACGCCGCCAAGAGAGAGAGAGAGATACAGAGATACAGAGATACAGAGAAAGGGGGAGAGAGAGAGAAATGGGAAGAGAGAGACAGAGAGAGAGAAAGGGGGAGAGAGAGAGAGAGAGAGAGAGAGAGAGAGAGAGAGAGAGAGAGAGAGAGAGAGAGAGGGAGAGAGAGAGAGAGAGAGAGAGAGAGAGAGAGAGAGAGAGAGAGAGAGAGAGAGAGAGAGAGAGAGAGAGAGGGGGAGAGAGAGAGAGAGAGAGAGAGAGAGAGAGAGAGAGACTTTATTTAAATGAAATCGAAATGTATAGACAGATGAATTGCACAATTTACAGTATTATTACAGTAATACGTAGGTATATATAATATACAACAATACGTTTAGTGCAAATTGGCAGTAATAAAATACTAATAAATCATTCTGATGAGTACTGAAAAAGTGACATGTGAAAAGTGAAAAGTGAAATTGAATTTACAGTGCAAAATTACAGTGAACGGATTTTCACGCAAAACAGTGCGTTGACCAAAACATTATAACACAGAGCGTTGACCTCAGGTCACTGAGTCTCCACTGTCCCTCTCACGACCCGAGGTAGATGAATTAAAGAGTCTGATGGCCACAGGAAGAAAGGACTTCCTGTGGCGTTCTGTGGTACACCTGGGTGGAATGAGTCTGTTGCTGAAGGTGCTTCTGTATGAGGTCAGCACCTGATGGAGAGGGTGAGAGTTGTTGTCAAGGATACTACACAGCTTGCGCAGCATCCTCCTCAGACACCACCAACCAGGAGTCTGCTGACCTCAACCTGCTTCCCCAGCACACAACACCGGAGAAGATGGCACTGGCTACCACCGACTGGTAGAACATCTTCAGCATCGTGTTATAAACGTTGAAGGACCGGAGCCTCCGCAGGAAGTAGAGACGGCTCTGGCCCTTCTTGTACACAGCCTCAGAGTTCTTGGCCCAGACCAGTTTGTTGTCCAGGTGAACTCCCAGGTATTTATATTCCTGAACAACTTCTGCGGACACACCCTTGATGGAAATGGGTGTGGGGGTAGATTTCCTCCTGCGGACGTCCACCACCATCTCCTTCGTCTTGTCTGTGTTGAGCTGCATGTGGTTCAGCTCACACCACTCAACGAAGGAGTCCACGACGCCCCTGTACTCATCGTTTCCCTCGCTGACACAACCAACAACTGCAGAGTCGTCCGAGAACTTCTGCAGATGGCAGGACTCTGAGTTGAACTGAAAGTCTGAGGTGTATAGGGTGAACAGGAATGGGGAAAGAACCGTTCCCTGTGGAGCACCAGTGCTGCTGACCACAGTGTCAGACACACAGTCCTGCAGTCTGACAAACTGTGGAAGACCCGTCAAATAGTCTGTAATCCAGGAAACCAGGGAAGAGTCCACCTTCATCGCCATCAGCATCCCCAGCAGGGCAGGCCGGATGGTGTTGAACGCACTGGAGAAGTCAAAGAACATGATTCTCACAGTGCTCCCGGGTCTGTCCAAGTGGGCGTAGGCACGATGAAGTAGGAAGATGATGGCGTCCTCCACTCCCAGTTTCGGCTGGTAGGCAAACTGAAGAGGGTCCAGCGATGATCTGACCAGGGGCCGAAGAAGCGACAGGACCAGCCTCTCAAAGGACTTCGACACGTGGGACGTCAGCGCCACCGGTCTGTAGTCGTTAGAGGTGCTGGGACGTGCCTTCTTCGGAACCGACACCAGGCAGGATGTCTTCCACAGCACAGGGACCCTCTCTAGTCTCATGCTCAGGTTGAAGATGTACTGCAGGACTCCACTCAGCTGGGCAGCACATGTTTTGAGGACCCTCGGGCTGACGCCGTCAGGACCTGCAGCCTTGCCTGGGTGGAGCCTGCACAGCACTTTCCTCACCTGCTCAGCTGTGAAGGTCTGTGTGCCGTGTGTGGGGGCAGGAAGAGTCTCTGTTGTGTTGATGGGGGAGGGGTGAGGTAGTGGTGGGGGAGAGAGAACAGGTATGTTGTCGCTGGAGAGGGACGGTGGGGGAGGGGGGACAGCAGGGCTGGAGGGCTGGAGGGGAATGGTAGTAGAGGGGCTGGGGGAGGGGGGGTAGACCGGAGCCCACTCATTGAATCTATTGAAAAACAAAATCAACTTGTTGGCCCGGTCAGGACCCCCACCTATTGTCTGGCTACCAGGTTGTTTGTAGCCAGTGATGCTCCTCATGCCACTCCACACATCCTGCTGGATCCTCTCCTTCATCTCCCTCTGAACCCGCCTCATCTGCTCCCTGTTCCCGTCTCTGAAGGCCCTCTTCTTCTCATTGAGCAGGACCTTGATGTCTCGGGTGACCCACGGCTTGTTGTTGGTAGAGACTTGTAAGCGCTTTGGATAAAAGCGCTATATAAAAGCCCCCATTATTATTACTATTATTATTGGTGAAACAGTGTACAGTCTCTGTGGGAACAACACTGTCCACACAGAAGTTGTGCATTCTGTGAGATCATCAAGGTCCTCTCCATGTAAATCACAGAGGAAATCCCAGTCTGTTGACTCAAAGCAGCCCCGCAAGTCCTCATCGGCCTCCTGTGACCATCTCCTCACAGTCCTTATGGTCACAGGCAGCCGCTGGACTAGAGGCCTATACAGGGGCTGAAGGTGGATGAGGTTGTGGTCTGACCTTCCAAGAGGAGGAAGGGCGGTGGCGCTGTATGCCTCCTTAACATTGGCATACAGCAGGTCCAGTGTCTTGTTTTCCCTGGTGGGACAGTCCACAAACTGCTTGAAGGTGGGCAGTGTTGCAGCCAGAGTCACGTGGTTGAAGTCCCCAGATATCGCGATGAATGCTTCAGGGTGCTGTGTCTGAAGTCTCGCGACGACGGAGTGGGTGACGTCAGACGCGAGAGAGAGAGAGAGAGAGAGAGAGAGAGAGAGAGAGAGAGAGAGAGAGAGAGAGAGAAGGGGAGAGAGAGAGAGAGGAGGGGGGAGAGGGAGAGAGAGGAGAGGGGAGAGAGAGAGAGGAGAAGGGAGAGAGAGAGAGAACTGGGGGAGAGAGAAAGAGAGAGAGAGGAGGGGGGTGTGGGCGGGAGGGGGTGAGCGGGGTGAGGGTGTGTGTGTTGGGGTGTAAGGGGTTAACGGGGAGCGTAGTAGCGCTACCGTTAGGACGCTAACAAGTGAAGCAACGGCGCTGCAAGAACGGCGCTGCAAGAACACCTGGCTGGTGTACGACTCCCTGGTACCCTCCCCCCTCCCCCCCCTCCCCCGGGGGAGTAAACAAGCAGGCATCAAAGCTCTGTTTTCTCTGTCGTTGGGGAGAAGGAGGAGGGGGGGGGGGGGAGAGGAGGAGGAGGAGGGGGGGAGGAGGAGGAGGAGGAGGAGGAGGGCGAGGAGGAGTTGTGCACGGCAGCACATGAACAACATTGCGTTGAGTCAGACATTTTGCCAGCAAAAACCCTGCAGATTTGTGTGTGTGTGTGTGTGTGTGTTTGTGTTGGTTGATGAGAGATCTTGATGTATGCATGTGTATGCGTGTGCATTGTATAAGAGTGGCTTCTATCTATTTGTGTGTTCTGTTTAGAGGCGAGTGTGTACTGCCAACTACTACACCCTTACGTGTATGTGTTCTGTTTAGGTTTGAGTCTACTGTCATTATATGGGTATGTGTGTGTGTGTGTGTGTGTGTGTGCGTGTGTGTGTGTGTGTGTGTGTGTGTGCGTGTGTGTGTGTATGTGTGTGTGTGTGTGTGTGTGTGTGTGTGTGTGCGTGTGTGTGCACATGCATGCGTGTGTACCGTCTACCTGTGTGTGACTGGCGTGCATGCATGGGCGTGTGGGCGCCCTTGTGTGTGCGTGTGGGCATGCTTGTGTGTGTATGTGTGCGTGTGTGTGCCGTCTGCGTGTGTGAGTGTGCATGTGTGTGCTCGCATGTGCGTGCATGTGTGTGTGTGTCGTCTACCTGTGAGTGTATGTGTGTGTGTGTGTGTGTGTGTTTTTGCATGCGTGTGCGTGTGTATGCGTGCGTGTGTATGCGTGCGTGCGTGTGTGTGTGTATGCGTGCGTGTGTATGCGTGCGCGCGTGTGTGTGTATGCGTGCGTGTGTATGCGTGTGCACGTGTGCGTGTGTGGTGCGGCTTGCATGTTGATGTGTGTGTAAAGACGTGTGCTGATGAGTTGTGTGAACATCCATTTCTCTTCCTGCCGAGGCTGATTATCTCTGGCTGCCGGCCAAGATGTGGAGATATTGATAAGGCTGGCGTTCAGAATATATAAGGCCTTCATTTAGAGGGTCGGGGAAAAGAAGAAAAATATGGAAATCTACAAAGAGGGATGGCAGAAGAAGAGCGTTCCAACCAGCAGAAACACCTTTGGGTTATGTTATTAAACTCTGAATCCGAGGAGGGACGCCACATAATTCCAGTTGAGAAAATTGAATTGGAAAGTAAATGCAATGAGAAAAAGAAGTGAAGGAAAATAAGCAGGAAAACTGCAGCTAGTTAGGAGCTAGTTAGGAGCTAGTTAGGAGCTAGTTAGGAGCTCCGGCCTCTCCGTCGCCGGCTCTGAGGACACCAACTCCCTTATTATACTAAGGCTATACTAAGACTTATACTAAGGCTTTGCTCGGCAACTTTTTCCCCCACACACGCATCTCGCCGAATGAAACTTCTTCCAAAATAATAACAATAAATACATAAAAATTATAATCATAATCATTTGAACCGGCTAATCTCCAGATGACGGGGTGAAAAACAACGAAGAAGAAAGGAAGAAGGGATATTTTAGGACTACATGCTGTCTCTGTGTTTAGATCAGCCATGAGAGCCCCACACCTGGTGGAGAACAATAGTACTGCACTCTATCCCCTCATAGGACACACACACACCCAGAGAGAGAGAGAGAGAGAGAGAGAGAGATCAGCCAATCAGAAGCCAAGTTGCAGTATAACACGGTAGATGACTTTAATAGAAGCCATATTCAAAAACCTTGAAGCGTTTTACAAATGGACATGAAAAGGTTCATCTCACGTTGGGTAATATTAACTATTCAGTCCAGATCTGTCTCATTAAATCAAACATGGTGTCACGGTTGCGGTGGGTGACAGGGGGCGTGGCCAAGGCGCGGGCTTTGGTGGTGCACCCACACACCTGATAATCACCGCACCTGGGGGTATATATACCCTGGCGTCCCTTTACCCCTTTGCTAGATCGTACTTTGTTCTCCCTCGATGACACCGTACCAGGCTTCTGGTGGTACTACGCACCTACCTGCCGGCATCCCGCTGATCCACTTCCCGGTATCCCGACTCCTCGCCCGCTGGACGGGCAAGGAGTCGTACCTATAGATACTGGGAAGTACCTATCGGTACTGGGAAGTACCTATCGGTACTGGGAAGTACCTATCGCTACCCCGCAGATCGACCTCCCGGTATCCAGACCCCTGGCCTGTCCCCGGCCGTTCTACTATTGTGCTTATGCAGTAAAGCCTCACGTTGGCACTTCACTGTGTCTGCGTTCTGAGTCCTACCAACACTCTGACACATAGATGGCTTTATCGCTCTAATTGTTCAATCTGTGTCAGTTTGAACCGCAGATCTGCTAGCGATTAACGATTGATCATCCTTGTTTTGTTGTGCTAACCTGGCTCAAAAATATCATGCAGTCCATTGATTTGAATGAATAATTAGGTAGAAATATACAGTACATGTGTTTGTGTATATATATATACACATATATATAGATACATATACGTGCAGTGGCGAAGCGTGTCTATCACAAGGCTTAACGTAACTTAAAGTTCCAAAACAGCGAACAATAATCACCAAATGTCTCTGGCATGTCTTGTCATTAGCACTTTCACCTGTCACAATATCAAAACCTAAATACGGAAGTTATGTTACATTAAGTGTTTTCCTCTCATAAAGCTAAGTTTTGACTTTTCCTTACTGGCTCAATAGAGAGGAAAACACTTAATGTCACATAACCAGATTCAGATTCAGATTCAGATTACTTTATTAATCCCGAGGGAAATTAAGGTGCAACAGTTGACACAGGGGGAATAAATGCACACACAAAAATACTAATACCTAAGCTAAAAAACAAAACAACAACTAACTAAATAAAACTATTATAAACAAAAATATAGTTAAAATAATTCTAAATGAAATCTAAATGTATTGATAAATGAAGATAAATTTACAGTATTATTACAGTAATACGTAGGTATATACAATACACAACAATACGTATAGTGCAAATTGGCAGTAATAATATATTAATAAATAACTCGATGATTTTCAGTGCGTTGACCAAAAAATAATAGTAATAAGTACGTTGGCCTCAGGTCACTGAGTCTCCACTGTCCCTCTCACGACCCGAGGTAGATGAGTTAAAGAGTCTAATGGCCACAGGAAGAAAGGACTTCCTATGGCGTTCTGTGGTGCACCTGGGTGGAATGAGTCTGTTGCTAAAGGTGCTTCTATATGAGGTCAGCACCTGATGGAGAGGGTGAGAGTTGTTGTCAAGGATACTACGCAGCTTGCGCAGCATCCTCCTCTCACACCACCAACAAGGAGTCCAGCTGGACCCCCAGGACAGCGCCAGCCTTCCTGACAATCCTGCTGATCTTGTTGGCGTCTGCTGATCTCAACCTGCTTCCCCAGCACACGACACCGGAGAAGATGGCACTGGCTACCACCGACTGGTAGAACACGTTCAGCATCTTGTTGCAAACGTTGAAGGACCGGAGCCTCCGCAGGAAGTAGAGACGGCTCTGGCCCTTCTTGTAAACAGCCTCAGAGTTCTTGGCCCAGACCAGTTTGTTGTCCAGATGAACTCGTCCATAATGGTACGATTTAAGTTTAGATATTTTGACAGTCCTAATGACAAGACGTATGCCAGAGAAATTTGGTGATTATTGATCGCGGTTTTGTAACTCTTAGGTTACTTACGTTAAGTCTTTTCACGTTAAGCAATGCAAAGAAAGATCAAGTCAAAACTCAAGTCAAAATTTAAATGCACAACAATGCTTAACAAACTCAAGACAGCCATTAACTAATCAGTCAACAAGTGTGTGGAAACAAAATGCAACAACCAGCTCAACGAGATGCAACACTGAGACGAAACCAGCAGAGACAAATGAGTCTCACTCACCAATGATGATCACTTGAAGACTAAATCCATTCTCCTGTCCTTCTGGATGAATTGTTCGACCACCCGGTCATAAAGATGATCGCTTTTCAGATCCAATAGCAATAGCAATAGACGCTAATGCAGTGAGTCGGGATTGTCCGGTTCTGTTCCTCGCATAAGTCTTTATCTGTTTGAGGGCGGAACATGTCCTTTCCTCAGACGCAGTGGTGACGGGATCGTTAAAACTAAACATATCAGGGCATATAGCTGATTCATGCTGTCACAAAGTCCTTTGCGTTGAAAAAAGCAAAGGAGGTCAGATGGGTTCTTTCCCTGAAAATCTGTCATACAGTACATCACAGACAGTTCTGTTTTCAGCCGAGGCGAGTCAATGTGCAGCCAGCAGCTATCTGTGAGGCTTGAGAAGGCAGTTTAAGAGAATTTACTCCGGCAGCTGGTGAACTGTTGAGGGTCCAGAAGAGAAAGGAATGAAAGTTTTTTGTGATCTTTGAACCGATTTTGCACTTGATTTAAAATGTTCTCAAGAATGCCATCGTGCAGCTTCTTGTAGTGTGAGCGAGAATCGCCATGGCTCTCAGTCCAGTTGGTACGCCGGTGTTCTGCACAGTCTCATCATATATTTGATCAAAACGATCCCTCTGCCCTTCAATGCAAATGCAAAACTTATCCACCCTGGTCAAACAAAACTGCAGTCAAATGACTTATTCTGTAAGATGTCGAAGAGCACATCTGCATGCGCAAATATTTCGTTAAAAGTTTAAAGAAAAAAGCCAAATTCAAAGTTGCCCAGGTTTGATAGGTAACCATCAGCACTGAGTATGGCAGCATCATCAAATTCCTCGTGGTGGTCAACTATGTAATCAAACAGATCCTTAAGAGCATCCTTCTTCTCTAGCCCGTTTCCTCCCCGTCACATCCTCAAATTTGACGAACCTCTCTTTTACGCCACTGTCTGTTACAAACCGAAGAACAAATGATAACTGTGCAGCATTGCTAACATCTGATGTTTAATCCAGCATTAAAGCTACAAAGGGGGCTTTACTTATTTCCTCTTTGATGGTCTCACCCATCACTTCGAGAACAGCGCTTATCAAGTCGTTCTGTATTTGACTCGAGGTTCCAATGAACACTTTAGAAGTGGACAAATGGTAGTGCAAGTCTGGATCATATTTTGCTAAAAATGTTAGCAGCTCCAGGTAATTACCACGATTGGCTGATTCTCTGCTCTCATCATGGCCTCTGAAAGGTAACTCCTGTTTCCCAAGGAAAATCACACAGTGGATCAGACATTTCAAAATCTCCTGATTTTTTTTCACCTTTTCTTTGTGCATGGTCGTTTCGCTCCGTCTCTGTTCGTCCAGCTGTAGATCGATCCTTGTGTCTCCAAAAGTCTTCATGGTGACCGTTGCCTTAAGATGCCCTGCTGTGTTGTTGTTTTTTTGTGCAGCCTTGGTTAAACAGCTCAGATTATCGTAGCCTTTCCAATTCCCTGCCCTCTTGTCGGTCCCAAATAGCAAGCACTCCCAGCAGTAGAGCCTCTCGTGGCTAGTAGAGCCCGTTAGCCACGGGTATCTTTCCCAGTTGCTAGACTGAAAATGGCGAACATAGCCTGCTTTAACAACTTGATTCAGCTCAAGATTGTCAGGCGTTGGACGGCCTTTTTTAATAATGTCCATCTTTACATTGAATGGTCTGTCACGGTTACGGTGGTTGACAGGGGGGCATGGCCAAGGCGCGGGCTTTGGCGGCGCACACACACACTGCACCTGGGTGTATATATACCCTGGCGTCCTTTTACCCCTTTGCTAGATTGTACATTGTACTCACTGGATGTCACTATACGAGCTCTCCGCTAATTATACTTACCTGTCTTCTACCTGTCGCTCCTTCGACCTCTCGGTATCCAGACTTATCGCTCGTCGCAGACCATCCGCCTGTCTACTACCTGTCGGTACTCCGCTACTCGACCTCCCGGTATCCAGACTCCTCGCCTGTCCCAGACCATCCATCCGCCTGTCTACTACCTGTCGGCACTCCGCTACTCGACCTCCCGGTATCCAGACTCCTCGCCTATCCCAGACCATCCGCCTGTCTACTACCTGTTGGTACTCCGCTGATCGACCTCCCGGTATCCAGACCCCTGGCCTGTCCCCGACTGTTCTCTGATGCTTAAGCAATAAAGCCTCACGTTACCGCTTCATTGTGTCTTGGTCTGCGTTCTGGGTCCTACCAACACTACACCCTGACATGAAAATGGTTCCAACAATAAATCCGCAACGACATCATCTTCGCCTGTTGCCATTTTGGCGTAAAAAACGTAGCACTACGCTAGATCCACTCTCGCTCCAGCAAGTATACCTTCTAGCTCCCTATTGAGCTGTGGGGAAATCTGAAAGAATACGCCCATTGGCTACAAATCACTATATATATTTGGTTGATCAAATTGTCAATCCAAACGTACGCTCTCATTCAGTCTAAGGGCCAAAGCAATCGGGAGTACTTTGGTTGAAGGATATTCTTCCCAGCAACCCAGAAAAATATCTGATTGGTTGCATTGTTTTTCCAACACAAAACCACTCAAATGCGTAGTGCATGGACCGGGAAAGACAAACAAATCAACGTAACACTGTAATATAACAGATAACAACACAGATACCATTCTCATTTATTCATTTTATTTAAATTGTATTACATTTTATTAATACAATTAATTTTATTTTTTATTGTTTCATCTGAGGGTTCCAGGGTCTTCTCTGAATACCTTGAAGGCCCTGACGCTTCACCACTGGTGTATAGATATGCTGTACATATGTGTGTATATATATATATATATATATATATCTAGATATATATCTAGATATATATATATATATATATCTAGATATATATATATATATATATATATATATCTAGATATATATATATATATATATATATATATCTAGATATATATATCTAGATATATGCACAAAAGTTTCCATAATGAATCATAGTGGAATTTCATTGTGACATTCAGAAAAGTAAATTGCTCTTAATTCCAGCCCAGCGATTACCACTCACTTTTTCTATATATATATATATATCTGAAGCCCATTAGAAATACATGCCGAACGTTAAGGGCTCTCCAAAATCCAATCCATGGGGTCCTGATTTTTCATATTTTCTCTCTAAGAGTAGCGATGGTAAACTGCATCTCAACTTCCGGCGCTGCGACGAGCGGCAGTTGCTCCCCCTCCCCTCTTACTTTTTAGTTATTTATTCTTATATTATTGTTGTTTTTAGTATAGTTTTTTTCGTTAAGTAGTTGTGCAACCCTCAGCCAACTATGTTTAGGGAACTTTTTGCCGTGTTTCTCATTCTGGGGACACTGTTACTGAACCGCGTCTCCGTCGCGGCTCAACATTACGGTGGAGCTATTGTCTACGCGCGGAGTCAACTGTTGTCGCTACAACAGACCTCGCTGCTACGGGAGAGGCCCGACATCCCCGAACTCCCCAGGGAGCTGAGGAGGACGTACAGGGGACGCAAGGCTGGACGTAAACAGCGGGAGAGGAAGCGGAGATATAAACCATATCTCCCTTCCATCACCATGGGGAATGTGAGGTTGCTAGCGAACAAGATGGACGAGCTAGCGGGCCTGGTGAAAACCCAGCAGGTGTACCAGGAGAGCAGCGTGCTTTGCTTCACGGAGACGTGGCTCCACGAGGACACCCCGGACTCCAGTGTTACCGCAGACGGCTTTCTGACCGTCCGGGCGGACAGGACGCACCGGGAGAGTGGCAAGAGGAAAGGTGGGGGACTTGCTATTCTCGTTAACAACAAGTGGTGTAACCCTGGACATGTTACTGTGAAGGAACGTGTGTGTAGCCCGGACATTGAACTGCTGGCCGTGAGTCTGCGGCCATACTATCTGCCGCAAGAGTTCTCCCACGTACTTCTCCTTGTTGTTTACATTCCACCGTCAGCAAACGCAGCGCTCGTGTCTGACGTCACACACTCCGTCGTCGCGAGACTTCAGACAGCACCTAGAAGCATTCATCGCAATATCTGGGGACTTCAACCACGTGACTCTGGCTGCAACACTGCCCACTTTCAAGCAGTTTGTGGACTGTCCCACCAGGGAAAACAAGACACTGGACCTGCTGTATGCCAATGTTAAGGAGGCATACAGCACCACCGCCCTTCCTCCTCTTGGAAGGTCAGACCACAACCTCATCCACCTTCAGCCCCTGTATAGGCCTCTAGTCCAGCGGCTGCCTGTGACCATAAGGAGGCCGATGAGGACTTGCGGGGCTGCTTTGAGTCAACAGACTGGGATTTCCTCTGTGATTTGCATGGAGAGGACCTTGATGATCTCACGGAATGTACAACAGGGTACATCAACTTCTGTGTGGACAGTGTTGTTCCCACAGAGACTGTACGCTGTTTCCCCAAAAACAAGCTGTGGGTCACCCAAGACATCAAGGTCCTGCTCAATGAGAAGAAGAGGGCCTTCAGAGACGGGGACAGGGAGCAGATGAGGCGGGTTCAGAGGGAGCTGAAGGAGAGGAAGCTGGAGCACAAACTTCAGCAGAATAACCTGAAGGATGTGTGGAGTGGCATTAGGAGCATCACTGGCTACAAACAACCTGGTAGCCAGACAATAGGGGGGGGTCCTGACTGGGCCAACGAGTTGAATTTGTTTTTCAATAGATTCAATGAGTGGGCTCCGGTCTACCCCTCCCCCAGCTCCTCTACAACCATTCCCCTCCAGCCCCCCAGCCCTGCTGTCCCCCCTCCCCCACCGTCCCTCTCCAGCGACAACATACCTGTTCTCTCTCCCCCACCACTACCTCACCCCTCCCCCATCAACACAACAGAGACTCTTCCTGCCCCCACACACGGCACACAGACCTTCACAGCTGAACAGGTGAGGAAAGTGCTGTGCAGGCTCCACCCAGGCAATGCTGCAGGTCCTGACGGCGTCAGCCCGAGGGTCCTCAAAACATGTGCTGCCCAGCTGAGTGGAGTCCTGCAGTACATCTTCAACCTGAGCATGAGACTGGAGAGGGTCCCTGTGCTGTGGAAGACATCCTGCCTGGTGCCGGTTCCGAAGAAGGCACGTCCCAGCACCTCTAACGACTACAGACCGGTGGCGCTGACGTCCCACGTGTCGAAGTCCTTTGAGACGCTTCTTCGGCCCCTGGTCAGATCATCGCTGGACCCTCTTCAGTTTGCCTACCAGCCGAAACTGGGAGTGGAGGACGCCATCATCTTCCTGCTTCATCGTGCCTACGCCCACTTGGACAGACCCGGGAGCACTGTGAGAATCATGCTTTTTGACTTCTCCAGGGCGTTCAACACCATTCGGCCTGCCCTGCTGGGGATGCTGACGGCGATGAAGGTGGACTCTTCCCTGGTTTCCTGGATTACAGACTATTTGACGGGTCGTCCACAGTTTGTCAGACTGCAGGACTGTGTGTCTGACACTGTTGTCAGCAGCACTGGTGCTCCACAGGGAACGGTTCTTTCCCCATTCCTGTTCACCCTATACACCTCAGACTTCCAGTTCAACTCAGAGTCATCTGCAAAAGTTCTCGGACGACTCTGCAGTTGTTGGTTGTGTCAGCGAGGGAAACGATGAGGAGTACAGGGGCGTCGTGGACTCCTTCGTTGAGTGGTGTGAGCTGAACCACATGCAGCTCAACACAGACAAGACGAAGGAGATGGTGGTGGACTTCCGCAGGAGGAAATCTACCCCCACACCCATTTCCATCAAGGGTGTGAAGTTGTTCAGGAATATAAATACCTGGGAGTTCACCTGGACAACAAACTGGTCTGGGCCAAGAACTCTGAGGCTGTATACAAGAAGGGCCAGAGCCGTCTCTACTTCCTGCGGACGCTCCGGTCCTTCAACGTTTGTAACAAGATGCTGAAGATGTTCTACCAGTCGGTGGTAGCCAGTGCCATCTTCTCCGGTGTCGTGTGCTGGGGAAGCAGGTTGAGGTCAGCAGACGCCAACAAGATCAGCAGGATCGTCAGGAAGGCTGGCGCTGTCCTGGGGGTCCAGCTGGACTCCTTGTTGGTGGTGTCAGAGAGGAGGATGCTGCGCAAGCTGCGTAGTATCCTTGACAACAACTCTCACCCTCTCCATCAGGTGCTGACCTCATACAGAAGCACCTTCAGCAACAGACTCATTCCACCCAGGTGTACCACAGAACGCCACAGGAAGTCCTTTCTTCCTGTGGCCATCAGACTCTATAATTCATCTACCTCGGGTCGTGAGAGGGACAGTGGAGACTCAGTGACCTGAGGTCAACGCACTGTTATTATTATTTTTTTTGATCAACGCACTGTAAATCCTTTCACTGTAATTTTGCACTGTAAATTCAATTTCACTTTTCACATGTCACTTTTTCAGTATTTATCGAGTTATTTATTAGTATTTTATTACTGCCAATTTGCACTATACGTATTGTTGTGTATTGTATATACCTACAAATTACTGTAATAATACTGTAAATTGTGCAATTCATCTATCAATACATTTTATACATTTTTTTCATTTAGAGTTCATTTAGTTATATTTTGTTTATACTAGTTTAGTTTAGTTTAGTTTGTTGTTACAGCCGCCCCAAAACAGGCGAGTGTGTTGAAAGTGTCACAGCTGTTACGCGGTCGCTCCTCAGATGCACACGCTGGATGGAGCCCAGCGTCCTCCAGGCTGACTGAGGCTACACCGCGCTTCCTCACGAGGACGCAGACCAAGACCAGACCAGACCAGACCAGACCAGATCAGACCAGACCAGACCAGATCAAGAACAAGACAAGACAACCAACAGCGAAGGAACCTGCAGGCTGTCCGTCTCACACCATCAGACAGCATTCACACTCCCAATTTAGATCAACTCCATTCAACTGTTCCAAAGGTAATGTAACCACCAAGTTTAGTCCAACATTTCTGTACATAACTTTTTGAGTTATCTTCTATCTCAAAAAGTCATATATATAAATATCAGTGGAGGCTCGTCCATTGAGGAAAGGGAGGACCATCCTCCCTAAAAATTTAGAGAAAAATAAACTTGCAAGAGAAAAATAAAAACACATACATTTAACAGATGAATCTGTGAAAATACTGATAAAATTACTATTTGAACACTTCAATCAACAATCATGTCCCCGTGTCAAAGTACCAACAGCGCCCCCTACCTCAATTAAAAAATACTATACGGAGGACCGTCCTCCCCAAGCTCCCCATTGAAGTCCATTATAAAGCTCCCGGACCCGAGCGGCCGGTGAGTCCTGGTTTAACATGCGTGTGTACGGCGCTAAGGGAGGACCATCCTCCCTTAGGGCGGGGCTAGCCAGAGGCTCTGAACCAATCAGCAGAGCTCTGAGTTTTGGGGGGCGGGTTATCATCATGCAAGGATCTATCTTGTGTCATTCATTAATTCCAGGTTCCAGAAAACTTGTGAGTTTACTTTAATTACATTTCAGATTAAAACTTTGGAGTTCCGTCCAAAGCGTCCAGGTGCATGAAGCCAAACGTAAACAGAAAGCATGGCTGACCGTGACAAGGTGGTGTTTCTTTGGGTCACGATTAGACAATTTACCTGATTTACGTGCATAACTGATTTAACTATATGATAGCATGTCTTATTTTAATTAAATACAATTCAATACAGGTAAATATACTTTACGCAAAAAACGCTCTTCCCTCAAATCTCACTCAATTTAAATTCCATTGGTGCATTGAACTTCTGTTCTGATTTTTCTGATTTTCATCATTAATGGAGTAATCACTAAATATCTATTTATCATCAAAACAATGCTTCTTCCCCCTCACATCACAATCGGTCTCAATTCAGTTTGGCTTGTCTAGTAAAATGACCTACTAATACACAGTCAGAATGACCCTCTAATACACTGTCAGAATGACCCTCTAATACACTGTCAGAATGACCCTCTAATACACTGTTAAAATGACCCTCTAATACACTGTTAAAATGACCCTCTAATACACTGTCAAAATGACCCACTAATACACTGTCTAAATGACCCTCTAATACACTGTCAAAATGACCCTCTAATACACTGTTAAAATGACCCACTAATACACTGTCAAAATGACCCTCTAATACACTGTCAAAATGACCCTCTAATACACTGTTAAAATGACCCTCTAATACACTGTCAAAATGACCCTCTAATACACTGTCAGAATGACCCTCTAATACACTGTTAAAATGACCCTCTAATTATTAGAGGGTCATTTTAACAGTGTATTAGTGGGTCATTTTGACAGTGTATTAGAGTCTAATACACTGTCAAAATGACCCACTAATACACTGTCAAAATGACCCTCTAATACACTGTTTAAATGACCCTCTAATACACTGTTAAAATGACCCTCTAATACACTGTCAAAATGACCCACTAATACACTGTCTAAATGACCCTCTAATACACTGTCAAAATGACCCTCTAATACACTGTTAAAATGACCCACTAATACACTGTCAAAATGACCCTCTAATACACTGTCAAATGACCCTCTAATACACTGTTAAAATGACCCACTAATACACTGTCAAAATGACCCTCTAATTATTAGAGGGTCATTTTAACAGTGTATTAGTGGGTCATTTTGACAGTGTATTAGAGTCTAATACACTGTCAAAATGACCCACTAATACACTGTCAAAATGACCCTCTAATACACTGTTTAAATGACCCTCTAATACACTGTTAAAATGACCCTCTAATACACTGTCAAAATGACCCACTAATACAC
>CM051021.1:20517333-20532333 GCA_027704905.1 Muraenolepis orangiensis | reverse complement strand
ATAAGTCTCTCCGGTTAGGCTAGTATATAAGTATCTCCTGTTAGGCTAGTATATAAGTCTCTCCTGTTAGGCTAGTATATAAGTCTCTCCGGTTAGGCTAGTATATAAGTCTCTCCTGTTAGGCTAGTATTGACCGTAGCCGACCCTTGGACCCGTCTCTCGCAGCCCAGCCTGTCCCACGTGGACTAGGCTTCTTCCTGGTTCGTCTGTTTGGACATCCTACTGGATATTGTGGATGACTGTTCCTGGTTCCCCGTGTGCTGGCTTTGGGTTCTAACCCCGTGACACAGAGTCACATGACACAGAGTCACACGACCCGCCTGTACCTCTGAGTGACACGGCTGCTTCGGCCCGGAATAACATCCACCACACTTTCCGTATCAGAGGAGCTCCACTCCAACCCTGCTGAGTGTGTGTGTGTGTGTGTGTGTCGGTGTGTGTGTGCATCCGTTCATGTGTGGAAATTTATGCGCACGTGTGCGTATATGGATCCGTTTATGTGTGTGAATTTATGTGTGTGTGTGTGTGTGAGTGTGTGCATGCGCGCGCCTGTGTGTGTGTGTGAGAGAGATCTCATTCCGGTGTGGTTGGGGGGTCTTGACGTGTGCGTGTGCGAGGGCCCACGCGCACGAGTCACTCTGAGACATCTATTATATATATATATATATATATATATATGATATATTATGCACTTCATCAATCTGTTTGGACTCCTGACATTTCACTAGCTGAAAAAATTGTCAGTTATCAAAATTCAATTTCAGGAATGACATGTCAAACTTCACTCCCCCACCAAACCCCCTCCTCCCTCACGCACTCCCCCCTCCTCCCTCACCCCCTCCTCCCTCACCCATTCCTCTCTCCTCCCTCACCCCCTACTCCCTACCCCACTCACCCTCTCTCCTCCCTCACCCACTCCTCTCTCCTCCCTCACCCACTCCTCTCTCCTCCCTCACCCACTCCGCCCTCCTCCCTCACCCACTCCTCCCTCACCCACTCCTCTCTCCTCCCCCCCTCACCCACTCCCCCCTCCTCCCTCACCCACTCCTCTCTCCTCCCTCACCCCCTCCTCCCTCACCCACTCCCCCCTCCTCCCTCACCCCCTCCTCTCTCCTCCCTCACCCCCTCCTGTCTCACCCCCACCTCCCTCACCCACTCCTCTCTCCTCCCTCTTCCCCTACTCTCTCACCCCCTCCTCCCCCCGCCTCCTCCCTCACCCAATCCCCCCTCCTCCCTCACCCACTCCTCTCTCCTCCCTCACCCACCCACTTCTCCCTCACCCACTCCTCTCTCCTCCCTCACCCCCTCCTCTCTCACCCCCTCCTCCCCCACCCCATCCTCCCTCACCCCCTCCTCCCTCCTCCCTCACCCACTCCTCCCTCACGCACTCCTCCCTCACCCATTCCTCTCTCCTCCCTCACCCCTAATACCTCACCCCCTCCTCCCTCACCCTCTCTCCTCCCTCACCCACTTCTCCCTCCTCCCATCCTCCCTCACCCCCTCCTCCCTCACCCATCCTGCCTCCATACTCTTGGTATCAGCGTGACCACACACTTACTTAATGTGTGTGTGTGTACACACACACACACACACACAATCTACCATGCACACACATCCACGGATAAATTCATACACACACACACACACACACGGGGCGTGCCAGGAAACCTTAGAAGTGTAAGGCACACTCAAAGTGACCTCCCTACCATCACCTCTAACACACACGCACACGCACACACACGCGCGCGTGCACGTGTTTCTATGCGTGCGATGGGTTAGCGGCGGTCAGACGTTTAGATAAGACTGTTTCTAAATGGATTGGTTTGGCTTCAGCGCTCTGTTGTTCACCTTCAGGGTAACACCCAGAGCTCACTTCCCCGCACGGCAGGGGGGAGGAGCAAACATTAACACACACAAAGGAGAGAGAGAGAGACAGGGAGAGGGGAGAGAGGAGAGGGGAGAGGGGAGAGGGGAGAGAGAGAGAGGAGAGGGAGGGAGAGGGAGAGGGAGAGGGGGAGAGAGAGAGAGAGAGAGAGAGAGAGAGAGAGAGAGAGAGAGAGAGAGAGAGAGAGAGAGAGAGAGAGAGAGAGAGAGAGAGAGAGAGAGAGAAGACATTTCTATTTTCATATTTCTAGTTACATTAAGTCAACTTCAAACTTCCCAGCCTCCTCAAACGTTCCCCTCACACAGCCAACGGGTTCAAACTTAACCTTGACAAGTTTTAAAGAATAATTTAATAACTTAGTAAGAACTAAACAGCTGATTGGTTAGGACAAGCTTCATATTGGAGAGGGAACCATCGGTGGGTGATGGAGTCTTTAAAGTACAGATTGTCTGGATTCATGAACCCTAAGAGGCCATTCTAAAATAACTACATACAGGGACTCATAAAGGACTACATATCCCACGTCTGCTGTCCCCTATTCCTTCAACAGGGCTACAGTATTAGCAGCTGGCGTGGGGTTAACTGAACCAGGGATGGAGGAAAGAAAGGAAGAAAAGGATATTTTGTTCCGTCAGGAAAACAAGCTGCTGTTGTCATTTAACGATGTGTCTCATTAGAGCCACACTCGTCTCATCAGCAAATGAGAGAGAGAGAGAGAGAGAGAGAGAGAGAGAGAGAGAGAGAGAGAGAGAGAGAGAGAGAGAGAGAGAGAGAGAGAGAGAGAGAGAGAGAGAGAAGGGGGAGGGAAAAAGAGAGCTTGAAAAATAAAAACATAATCATAAACATCCGGCTAAGCTCCAGCTCTTGCTCTGGAGTTAAGCTCTAGCACTAGCTTTAGCGCTAAGCACAAGCTTTGGCTCTAGCTCTAGCGCTAAGCTCAAGCACTAGCTCTAGCCCTAGCTCCAGCGATAATTTCTAGCTCTAGATCTAGTGCTAAGCGCTAATTCATATAAGCTCATTAACATTCAGCGCATTACTCAGGGCACGCTGTACTTCCAATGAAAAATAAAGACGCCAAAAATAAAAATTAAATGAGAGATGACAGAAATTAGTAGCGCTTTGTTTTCTCTTGCTTTTTGTGAAAGGAAAAAACGGAGAAAAAAATTTAAACCTAGGAGGCGGGGATCAATGAGCTGAGGTGTTGGTGTGGTGATTTATTTATATATATTTATAGATTTCACACAGAATCAATCGGTTTACCGGGACGCCGCTTCCACGCCTGCTAATTATTGCCTTTAATGGGATTGGATTCTTTACCTTTGCTTTCTATTTTAGGAGGGGGGTGACTACACACACACACACAACTCACTACACAGTCACACACACACAACTCACTACACAGTCACACACACACAACTCACTACACAGTCACACACACAACTCACTACACAGTCACACACACACAACTCACTACACAGTCACACACAACTCACTACACAGTCACACACAACTCACTACACAGTCACACACACAACTCACTACACAGTCACACACACAACTCACTACACAGTCACACACACAACTCACTACACAGTCACACACACAACTCACTACACAGTCACACACACAACTCACTACACAGTCACACACACAACTCACTACACACAGTTATACACACAACTCACTACACAGTCACACACACAACTCACTACACAGTCTCACACACAACTCACTACACAGTCACACACACAACTCACTACACAGTCACACACACACAACTCACTACACAGTCACACACACACAACTCACTACACAGTCACACACAACTCACTACACAGTCACACACACAACTCACTACACAGTCACACACACAACTCACTACACAGTCACACACACAACTCACTACACAGTCACACACACAACTCACTACACAGTCACACACACAACTCACTACACAGTCACACACACAACTCACTACACAGTCACACACACAACTCACTACACACAGTTATACACACAACTCACTACACAGTCACACACACAACTCACTACACAGTCTCACACACAACTCACTACACAGTCACACACACAACTCACTACACAGTCACACACACAACTCACTACACAGTCACACACACAACTCACTACACAGTCTCACACACACAACTCACTACACACAGTTATACACACAACTCACTACACAGTCACACACACAACTCACTACACAGTCACACACACAACTCACTACACAGTCACACACACAACTCACTACACAGTCACACACACAACTCACTACAAACAGTTATACACACAACTCACTACACAGTCACACACACAACTCACTACACAGTCACACACACAACTCACTACACACAGTTATACACACAACTCACTACACAGTCACACACACAACTCACTTCACACAGTCACTTCATTCTTTTGACTCGGACGTCCCGCCCAAAGTCACAGCTGGATTATCTGCGACCATCTTGGGCACGATTACACGCAAGCGTCGCAGGAAGAAGCGAGGGAAGCGAGCCGGCGTGCTAGTCAGGCTGAGATGTCGATCCGATCGCCCCCCACTACCCACCATTCTACTGGCTAATGTACAGTCTCTGGACAATAAGTTAAGCGAGCTACAGGCTTGTATTCAATTACACCGGGAAACTAAGGACAACTGTATCATCTGCCTTACGGAGACATGGATGTCGGTTACCGACGCAGCTATCGAGCCGACGGGATTTTCCGTCCACCGGGTGGACAGAACAAAGGCTCTCTCCGGTAAAGATCGCGGAGGGGGGGTATGTCTCATGATAAATAGATCTTGGTGCAACCAAAGTCATGTACATCCCCTCAAGTCTTTCTGTTCCCCGGACCTGGAGTACCTGATGCTTATGTGCCGTCCATACTGGCTACCTCGGGAGTTTACAGCGGTAACCGTGACCGCTGGTTCCATTCCCCCACAAGCCAACACGGACCCAGCGCTGAAGGAACTGTGTGGGGCTATCAGCGAACAGGAGTCAGCACACCCCGAGGCTGCTCTCATCGTGGCGGGGGACATCAACAAGGCGAACCTGAAGAAGGTTCTCCCGAAGTTCTACTAACACATAACACATGTTGGAGCAACACACAGGGCGAGCGTGACGTGAGGGGTATGTGGCAGGGGTTGCAGACGATAACGAACTTCAGAGGGAGAACCAGTTGTGTAGAGAACTCCTCTACATCCCTCCCAGGAGAGCTAAATACTATTCTTGCTCGGTTCGACGTGAACAGCAGCCCGCCGAAGCCAGCGCCGCCTGAGGAGACCAGCCAGCTGAACATCTCGGAGACGGATGTGCGCCACACCTTCAAGCGGCTGAACATCCGTACGGCGGAAGGCCCCGACGACATCCCGGGCCGCGTCCTCAGAGCATGCGCAGACCAGTTGGCAGGAGTCTTTGCAGACATCTTCAACCTCTCCCTGTCCCAGGCTGTTGTTCCCGCGGTCTTCAAGATGTCCACCATCGTGCCTGTCCCTAAGCAACCCAAGGTAACATGCCTGAACGACTATAGACCTGTAGCCCTCATCTCGATTATCAGCAAATGCTTCGAGAGGTTGGTCAAGGACTTTATTTGCTCTGTGTTACCTGCCACGCTGGGACCCATGGCAATTTGCATATCGTCAAAACAGATCCACGGACGACGCAATTGCCATGGCCCTCCACACTGCCCTTTCCCACCTGCAGGGAAAGAAATGTGCGAGTGCTGTTTATGGACTACAGCTCAGCGTTCAACACGATAGTTCCTGCCAAGCTCGACACCAAGCTTAGAGGTCTAGGCGTGCCCCCATCCAACGTGCAGCTGGATACTGGACCTCCTGTCGGACCGCCGCCAGGTGGTGAGGATGGGCAGCACCACCTCAGAGCCACTGATCCTCAACACGGGAGCCGCCCAGGGATGCGTGCTGAGCCCTCTCCTCTACTCCCTCTACACCCACGACTGCATGGCTATGCACAGCTCCAACGTTATCATCAAGTTTGCTGATGACACGACAGTGATGGGCCTGATTGCCGGAAACGACGAGACCGCTGGAGCAGTGGTGCCAGGAGAACAGCCTCGCCCTCAACGTCAAGAAGACCAAGGAGCTGATCGTGGACTTCAGGAAGCAGAGGGGAGAGCACAGCCCTATCTCCATCGACGGTGTTGCAGTAGAGAGGGTCAGCAGCTTCAAGTTCCTCGGCGTACACGTGGTGAAAAACCACGGCATATAACGGCACCATCGAGAGTGTTCTTACAGGGTGTATCACCGCCTGGTACCGGCACCTGCACCACACTCGAGTGCAGTGCGCTTCAAAGGGTGGAGTATGGCGCCGTACGAGATGGCTGCCGTGTCGCGAGCTCCCGCACGACGACGCAGTTTTTTGTTATTTATTATTTTTATCGCAACTATTTTAGTTCAGGATGTTAGCAGCAAGTTCACTTATAACTTCTGCACACTTTGGGAGATCAGATCGACAGTCGCTCGCCGCCTACCGGAGTTTTTTCATTCTTTCGGCTCGGACGTCCCGCCCGAAGTCACAGCTGGATTATCTCCGTCCATTTTGGGCACGATTACGCGCAAGCGTCGCCGGAGGAAGCGAGGGAAGCGAGCCGGCGTGCTAGTCAGGCTGAGATGTCGATCCGATCGCCCCCCACTACCCACCATTCTACTGGCTAATGTACAGTCTCTGGACAATAAGTTAAGCGAACTACAGGCTCGTATTCAATTCCACCGGGAAACTAGGGACAATTGTATTATCTGCCTTACGGAGACATGGATGTCGGAGGGGGTTACCGACGCAGCTATCGAGCCGACGGGATTTTCCGTACACCGGGCGGACAGAACAAAGGCTCTCTCCGGTAAAGATCGCGGAGGGGGGGTATGTCTCATGATAAACAGATCTTGGTGCAACCAAAGTCATGTACATCCCCTCAAGTCTTTCTGTTCCCCGGACCTGGAGTACCTGATGCTTATGTGCCGTCCATACTGGCTACCTCGGGAGTTTACAGCGGTAACCGTGACCGCTGTTTACATTCCCCCACAAGCCAACACGGACACAGCGCTGAAGGAACTGTACGGGGCTATCAGCGAACAGGAGTCGGCCCACCCCGAGGCTGCTCTCATCGTGGCGGGGGACTTCAACAAGGCGAACCTGAAGAAGGTTCTCCCGAAGTTCTACCAACACATAAAGAGCAACACACGGGGCGAGCGGATCCTCGACCACTGCTACACTCCCTTCCGTGATGGCTACAAGGCCCTCCTCCGCCCACCGTTCGGCAAATCAGATCACCGCTCTATCCAGCTACTCCCCGCCTATAGGCAGAGACTGAAGCAGCAACCGATCGCTGTGAGGGAGGTCCAATGCTGGTCGGACCAATCAGATTCTACGCTGCAGGATTGTTTTGATCACGCTGACTGGCACATGTTCCGCGTTGCCTCGGACAATAACATCAACGAGTACGCGTCGTCGGTCACCGGGTTCATCAAGAAGTGCATAGATGACGTTGTTCCGACCAAGTCGGTTCGGATATATCCCAACCAGAAACCGTGGATTAACGGCGATGTTCGCGCTGCCCTACATGCGCGTAACGCCGCCTTTGGTTCCGGGAATACGGAGGAATATACGAGAGCCCGTTACGACCTCCGTAAGACCATCGTCACTGCCAAGCGGGAGTATAAGGACAGAGTGGAAGATAAATTCAAGAAACACGATGCGAGGGGTATGTGGCAGGGGCTGCAG
The DNA here is from genome assembly GCA_027704905.1 of Muraenolepis orangiensis. Lineage (NCBI taxonomy): Eukaryota > Metazoa > Chordata > Actinopteri > Gadiformes > Muraenolepididae > Muraenolepis > Muraenolepis orangiensis. The sequence continues at coordinate 20,524,689 of CM051021.1, read as the reverse complement.
AAGATAACGAACTTCAGAGGGAGAACCAGTTGTGTAGAGAACTCCTCTACCTCCCTCCCAGGAGAGCTAAATACTTTTTTTGCTCGGTTCGACGTAAACGGCAGCCCGCCGAAGCCAGCACCGACTGGGGAGACCAGCCAGCTGCGCATCTCGGAGGCGGATGTGCGCCGCACCTTTAAGCGGCTGAACATCCGTAAGGCGGCAGGCCCCGACGACATCCCGGGCCGCGTCCTCAGAGCATGCGCAGACCAGTTGGCAGGAGTCTTTGCAGACATCTTCAACCTCTCCCTGTCCCAGGCTGTTGTCCCCGCGGTCTTCAAGATATCCACCATCGTGCCTGTCCCTAAACAAACCAAGGTAACATGCCTGAATGACTACAGACCTGTGGCCCTCACCTCGATCGTTAGCAAATGCTTCGAGAGGTTGGTCAAGGACTTTATTTGCTCCGTGTTACCTACCACGCTGGACCCATGGCAATTTGCATATCGTCAAAATAGATCCACGGACGACACAATTGCCATGGCCCTCCACACTGCCCTTTCCCACCTGGAGGGGAAGAACTGTTATGTGCGAATGCTGTTTGTGGACTACAGCTCAGCATTCAACACAATAGTTCCTGCCAAGCTCGACACCAAGCTGAGAGGTCTAGGCGTACCCCCATCCATGTGCAGCTGGATACTGAACCTCCTGTCGGACCGCCGCCAGGTGGTGAGGATGGGCAGCACCACATCAGAGCCACTGACCCTCAACACGGGAGCCCCCCAGGGATGCGTGCTGAGCCCTCTCCTCTACTCCCTCTACACCCACGACTGCATGGCTATGCACAGCTCCAACGTCATCGTCAAGTTTGCTGACGACACGACAGTGATGGGCCTGATCGCCGGCGACGACGAGACAGCCTACAGGGAGGAGGTCGGATCGCTGGAGCAGTGGTGCCAGGAGAACAGCCTCGCCCTCAACGTCAAGAAGACCAAGGAGCTGATCGTGGACTTCAGGAGGCAGAGGGGAGAGCACAGCCCTATCTCCATCGACGGCGTTGCAGTAGAGAGGGTCAGCAGCTTCAAGTTCCTCGGCGTGCACATCTCCGAGGACCTCACATGGTCCACGCACACCACACACGTGGTGAAAAGGGCCCAACAACGCCTGTATTTTCTCAGGCGTCTGAAGAAATTCAGCATGGGCCCCCGCATCCTGAGAACATTCTACAACGGCACCATCGAGAGTGTTCTGACAGGGTGTATCACCGCCTGGTACGGGAACTGCACGGCACTCGAGCGCAGAGCGCTTCAAAGGGTGGTGCGGACGGCCCAGTATATCGTTGGAGGTGAGCTCCCCTCCCTCCTGGACATTTACAACCAGCGGTGCGTGGCCAAGGCCAAAAGAATTATAAAAGACATTGCCCACCCCAGCCACGAACTTTACTCACTATTACCGTCAGGCAGGCGATACCGCAGTATCAAGTGTCGTACAAATAGGCTTAGAGATAGCTTCCACAGTCAGGCCATCAGGCTGCTGAACAAGGGCGTATAACATATAACAATGTATATTTTATTACATTGATTTATATATATATATTGCTCTTTTCTGTGCTGATTTTTGCATTTTATAAATTGCATTTTTTATTTTTATTTTATATTCTTTATTCTATTTTTTATTCTATTTTTTATCTATTTTTATTTTATCTTATTTTATAACTGCTGTCTGTCGTCGGGTATTGCACACAAGAATTTCACATCACTGCTTTATACTAAACTGTAAACTGTGAAGTGACAATAAACTTGACTTGACTTGACTTGACAGCAGCTTCAAGTTCCTCGGCGTACACGTGGTGAAAAACCACGGCATATAACGGCACCATCGAGAGTGTTCTTACAGGGTGTATCACCGCCTGGTACCGGCACCTGCACCACACTCGAGTGCAGTGCGCTTCAAAGGGTGGTGCGGACGGCCCAGTATATCGTTGGAGGTGAGCTCCCCTCTCTCCTGGATATATACAACCAAGGCCAAACGCATCATAAAAGACATTGTCCACCCCAGCCACGAACTGTACTCACTTTTACCGTGCGATACCGCAGTATCAAGTGCTGTACAAATAGACTCCGAGATAGCTTCCACAGTCAGGCCATCAGGCTGCTGAACAAGGGCGTATAGCATATAACAATGTATATTTGATTACATTGATTTATATATATATATTGCTCTTTTCTGTGCCGATATATTGCATTTTATAAATTGCATTTTATTTTTTAACTATTTTTATTCTATTTTTTTATCTTATTTTTATAACTGCTGTCTGTCGTCGAGTATTGCACATAAGATTTTCACACCACTGCTTTATACTTGTGCAAACTGTGAAGAGACAATAAACTTGACTTGACTTGACAGTCACACACACAACTCACTACACAGTCACACACACAACTCACTACACAGTCACACACACAACTCACTACACAGTCACACACACAAGTCACTACACAGTCACACACACAAGTCACTACACAGTCACACACAACTCACTACACAGTCACACACACAACTCACTACACAGTCACTACACAGTCACACACACAACTCACTACACAGTCTCACACACAACTCACTACACACACTCATTACACACAACTCACAAATAAAAACACAGTATACTACTGCGGTATCCACCCCCACAACTACCACCCACTGTCTAACCCTAACCCCAAAATAATAGCGAGAGAGAGAGAGAGAGAGAGAGAGAGAGACAGAGAGAGACAGAGAGAAAGAGAGAGAGAGAGAGAGACAGAGAGAGAGCGAGAGAGAGAGAGAGACAGAGAGAGAGAGACAGAGACAGAGACAGAGAGAGAGAGAGAGAGAGAGAGCAGGTCTGTTAGCCCAGGTGTGATCCAATTGTCTTTCTCAGCATGCTATACGCTAACCCCAGCGGCGACAGACAGCGGATCACGCAGCGATTACATCCTGTCCCTCCCGCCGAGGAGGGGGAGGGACAGCAGAGGGGGGGGGGAGACGGCGGGGTGGGGAGGTGGCGGCTACCTGGCGACCGCTGTATTCCGCGAGGCTGTGTGACCTCTGACCCACATGTCTACCAGGAATTTCTCTTCTTGGTTGAGAGATAAGAGGGCGGGACATAGTGGTTCCTTGTTTGTGTGCAGTCCGCTACGTGCTAACCTTGCATTCCTTACGCTAACCCAGTGTTTCTTTGTGCACCGCATGCTAATGTTCTGCACCTAGTATACTAACCTAGCATCCGGCACGCTAACCGAGCATACTGCAGGCCAGCCAAGTGTTCTGCATGTGAAAACCAAGGTTGAACATGCTAACCTAGCAACTGGCATGCCGACAGGGGCTATCCTAGGGCTGAGCCGTCCGTTCCTTGGTGTTGTGGTTTGAAGGAACCCTGGCAGGTTACTGCCGGAATACTAATTACTGGTTGTAATTAAAAGCGTGACATCAGCAGTTGCCACGTAGGACGGCGGGAGAGGAAGGAGGAGTGGGAGAGACCGTCAGAAGGGTAGATTTTGTGAAATTGGATCAATTTAAAATTGCTACTTTTATTTAATGGGCCTGACAAACCTGCTGAAAAATGAGACCATTAATCCTAAAGGATTAGAGAATGTGCTGCGATTGGAAATAGATCAAACATATGCCATCCCTCTGGCCTACATTCTACAGAAAGTATATCTATATATCTACAGATATAATAGAATGTCTGTGATGTGTCTTGCTCAGAGGGAAAGGACATCCTGTGAGAGGACGGACCGTGTGGAGCAGGGCTGCTGTCCCTGATGTGGACACTGCTGAGACTAAAGACATCCAGCTGTGTCTAAACATCTCTCTCTCTCCCCACCAGCTGGTATCTATAGAACTATATTGATCTATACAATCTACACGTCCACACACTGAGCTGCTTCTGTTCTCTTTATCGCGCTTGTGTTGAATTGATAGCGGCGGACGTCCTCCCCGCGGCGCGCCGGACCACCACTCACACAATCAACTGATGATCTTAGGAACGCTCCTGCAGCATTTGTTATGTTTTAGTTGTTGGTCCTCCGATATCCATTGATACACTCTGATGGCTCTCAGGGCCTCGACTAGGACTCCCCTTCAGAGAGGAACATCTACCAGATGTGTAAATATCATCCCTCTCTCTCTCTATAAATATATATACAGTATATTAGAAACACATTACTATATCATATATGTACACAGGGACGGCTGGTATCAATGGGCTAGCAGGGCTAAGCCCTCCCTATCTTTTAAAATATAGATGAGAAATTGTTTTAAATTTAAACAGCACAGCATAGTCACATGAAAAACACAGGATTTATCTAAATGGGCTTATTTTTTACAGGGTTAGGGTTAGGGTTAGGCAGCTGTCCCTGCCTGGTCCCGATCCACCGCCTGTCCCTGACTACGCCTCTGCCTGTTCCCTACCTGGTTCGTCTACCCTGCCTGGTTCCCGATCTACCGCCCGTCCTTGACTACGCCTCTGCCTGTCCCTGCCTGGTTCGTCTACCCAGCCCCTGTTCTGATCACCTGCCTGTCCCCGACAACGTCTCTGCCTTTCCCTGTCTGTGTGGTATTTGTAATAAATATCACTATCTGCCTTTGGTGTCCGTGTGCAGCATTTGGGTCCAAACCTAACCCGTGACAGAACAATCTGGCCCGAAATGGACCCAGCACACACCACGTCATCACTGGCCCATCGCGAGTGGTGCACAGCTGGCCATCCTGGTTCAGTCGGTCTTTGCTAGTGCGCAGGCGCTAGAGGCCGTGGTCGCTCAGCGATACCCAGTGTCTCCTCCCACTTCACCACTGCCTTTTCCAGTGGGATTCGCACCGGAGCCCCAGCCTTGCACCTTTCCCTCTGAGGGGGCTAAGATACGACAGACGCCGACCTGCTCGTCGTTCCTGGCACCTTACGTCGCTCTGTTCCCGTACCGCATCGCACTTCCCCTGCCTGACAACGCTGCGCTGCCCCGTTCTGACAGCGTCACTCTTCCCCCGTCTGACAGTGTCGCTCTTCCCCCGTCTGACAGCGTCGCTCTTCCCCCGTCTGACAGCGTCGCTCTTCCCCCATCTGACAGTGTCGCTCTTCCCCGGCTGACAGCGTCGCTCTTTCCCCGTGTGACAGCGGCACGCTGCCAAATGCTGGGCTGTCCCGGTCTGACGACGCTGCACGGCCCAACTTCACGTTGCCCCCGTTTGATGCTGCCGCGCTGCCCCATTCTGACATCGCAGTGCTGCCCCAATCTGATGCCGCCGCGCTGCCCTGGTTCATCGATGGCGGCCGATGGTGCACGGTTCGCCGCCTACTTCGTTCCCGTCGCCGTGGGAGACTATTTCCCTCCTTTAATCTGAGTCCTCTTAGGGGGAGAGGGAGGGCTCATCCTCGGAGGAGGGCGGGACTCTCCAGGAAGTGGTGGAGGGGATGGCTATTGCGAGGGGGACGTTTGTTTTTGTTTTGTTGTTGTTTTGGGGACGTCAGGAGCCGTCCCTTGAGAGGACCAGGGAGGTCCAGAGAGGACCAAGGAGGTCCAGGGAGGTCCAGAGAGGTCAAGGGAGGTCCAGAGACTTCCAGGGAGGCCCAGAGAGGACCAGGGAGGTCCAGAGAGGTCCAAGGAAGATCAGAGAGGACCAGAGAGGACCAGAGAGGATCAGAGAGGACCAGGGAGGACCAGAGAGGACCAAGGAGGTCCAAAGAGGACCAGGGAGGACCAGAGAAGACCAAGGAGGTCCAAAGAGGACCAGAGAGGTCCAGAGGGCAGGACCAGAGAGGTCCAGAGGGCAGACCTCAGAGCAGACCTCAGAGCAGACCTCAGAGCAGACCTCAGAGCAGACCTCTGAGCGAGAACCCTCAGGAAGCGGAGGAGGAGGAGGAGGAGGTGGACATGGACGTCTCTGACGAGTATTGACCCTCCTCCAGGCCTCCACCACCCACCCGACTCAGTAGACAGTTTTTATATATATTTTTTTGTGGTTGTTGTTTTTGGGGACGTCAGGAGCCGTCCCTTAAGGGGGGGGGTTCTGTCACAATGGCTATATACCCTGCCTCCACTAGAGGGCAGCGTCAACCCTCATTCACATTTCCCCCACACCTGCAGCTCATTATAATTAACCTGCCTATTTAAGCATACCCCCGCACACTCATACTTTGCCAGATTGTTCCAGATGACACAGACTCTCCAGCGTACCCGGACTGATTCCCGTTCCTGTCCCTGCCTGGTTCCCCATCTACCGTCTGTCCCCGTCTACGCCTCTGCCTGTTCCTGCCTGGTTCGTCTACCAGCCCCGGTTCAGATCACATGCCTGTCCCTGTCAGTGTGGTGTTTGCAATAAATATATTTGGTGTCCATGTGCAGCATTTGGGTCCAAACCTAACCTGTGACAGGATTATTTAATAAAACATACTTTTTCAAAGAGAAGAATTTGGGGACACATCGTCGCCAATCGTCGAACTGGTAAAGAAAAACAGACATCAGCGCAGTGTGTTTCTGGACCTGGTTGACCTCTTATTTAGCTCACCACCTGTCAAACACACACACACATCTCAGACCAGCCAAAACCAGTTGCAGTATCTATTGGCAGTCGTTACAATTGGAACATGTTGTGTAGTGCATAGCTTGAATGGATTCAAGTTCTGTGGGTGGACCCTTTTCTGACATTATAGGCTGATAGAGCATTTTGTTATATCACGTAGCATATATACATATACATATATATATATACATATACGTATATATACGTATATATACATACACATATACATATATATACATATATACATATACACATATATATATACATATATATATATACACATTTATATACTTACTGTGTGTGTGTGTGTGTGTGTGTGTGTGTATGTGTGTGTGTGTGTGTGTGTGTGTGTCCTGTGTGTGCAATAGATCAAGACACATTACTGTATCCATTGACATCCTCGCCTCATTTGGTTCAAAGGAGAGATGGAAATAAATCACTTATAAAGTCACACGCATTCTTCAAAAAGTGAGACACACACACTGCAAAAAGACATCCTATTGCAAAAGACATCCTACTTTCAAAACTCTATTTTCATGCATTACTGCCACCTTGTATGTTGAGACTGAGTTGTGCATGTGTGTGTGTGTGTGTGTGTGCATGTGTGTGTGTGTGTGTGTGTGTGTGTGTGTGTGTGTTTGGATGGATATTAATATGTTGACACACAGTGAGTAGGCGGAGTTCATATGCACGTGTGTCAATGTGTGTGAAGGCAGAAGATGAGCGATCAGCTTGGCGGCCACTAAGGTGACATTCTGGCTCTCCCCCAGTCACCCCTCTCCCCCAGTCACCTCTCTCCCCCAGTCACCCCTCTCCCCC
>CM051021.1:20497333-20512333 GCA_027704905.1 Muraenolepis orangiensis | reverse complement strand
ATGGGGGAGGAGGTATGGGGGAGGAGGTATGGGGGAGGAGGTATGGGGGAGGAGGTATGGGGAAGGAGGTATGGGGAGGAGGTATGGGGGAGGAGGTATGGGGGAGGAGGTATGGGGGAGGAGGAGGTATGGAGGAGGAGGTATGGAGGAGGAGGAGGTATGGGGGAGGAGGTATGGAGGAGGAGGTATGGGGGAGGAGGTATGGAGGAGGAGGTATGGGGGAGGAGAGGTATGGGGGAGGGGGTATGGGGGAGGAGGAGGTATGGGGGAGGAGGAGGTATGGAGGAGGAGGTATGGAGGAGGAGGTATGGGGGAGGAGGTATGGGGGAGGAGGTATGGAGGAGGAGGTATGGAGGAGGAGGTATGGGGAGGAGGTATGGGGGAGGAGGTATGGGGAGGAGGTATGGGGAGGAGGTATGGGGAGGAGGTATGGGGGAGGAGGTATGGAGGAGGAGCTATGGGGGAGGGGCTATGGGGAGGAGGTATGGGGGAGGGGTATGGGGAGGAGGTATGGGGGAGGGGGTATGGGGGAGGAGGTATGGGGGAGGAGGTATGGGGGAGGGGGTATGGGGGAGGAGGTATGGGGGAGGAGGTATGGGGAGGAGGTATGGGGGAGGAGGTATGGAGGAGGAGCTATGGGGGAGGGGCTATGGGGGAGGGGGTATGGGGGAGGGGGTATGGGGAGGAGGTATGGGGGAGGAGGTATGGGGGAGGAGGTATGGGGGAGGAGAGGTATGGGGGAGGGGGTAGAGGAGAAGGCGTGGAGGCTGCTCCCCCACCCTAGCTATGGACAGTGTTACCACGCCATGTAGCACAGGTTAGCCCATTAGCGGCGGGAAAGGTCACTTTGAAAAGTGGAAATCAAACCCAGGGATTTGGGCAGATCCATTAGTATTCATGAGGGGTAGATTATTGGAAATATGAGGCCTAGTGGAGGGCATTGTATTGAACCCAATAAGACCCCCCCCCACAAACACACACACACACACTCTCCTCCCTTCTCAAGATTAACATTAATGGGCATATTTTCCCACATCTTTAAATGGCACCAGATCGCTGTTTTTTGGTGAGTTCCAACACTAGTGAGTTCCACCACTAGTGAGTTCAAACACTAGTGAGTTCCAACACTAGTGAGTTCCACCACTAGTGAGTTCAAACACTAGTGAGTTCCACCACTAGTGAGTTCAAACACTAGTGAGTTCCACCACTAGTGAGTTCAAACGCTAGTGAGTTCAAACACTAGTGAGTTCAACCACTAGTGAGTTCCACCACTAGTGAGTTCAAACACTAGTGAGTTCCACCACTAGTGAGTTCAAACACTAGTGAGTTCAAACACTAGTGAGTTCAACCACTAGTGAGTTCCAACACTAGTGAGTTCCACCACTAGTGAGTTCCACCACTAGTGAGTTCAAACACTAGTGAGTTCCAACACTAGTGAGTTCCACCACTAGTGAGTTCAACCACTAGTGAGTTCCAACACTAGTGAGTTCCAACACTAGTGAGTTCCACGGCTAGTGAGTTCAAACACTAGTGAGTTCCACCACTAGTGAGTTCAAACACTAGTGAGTTTCATCACTAGTGAGTTCAAACACTAGTGAGTTCCACCACTAGTGAGTTCCACCACTGAGGGCCCTCTAGTTGGAGGTATGTTCTACTGAGGGCTCTCTAGTTGGAGGTATGTTCTACTGAGGGTCCTCCTGATGGAGGTATGTTCTATTTAGGGCCCTCTAGTTGGAGGTATATTCTACTGAGGGCCCTCTAGTTGGAGGTATATTCTACTGAGGGCCCTCTAGTTGGAGGTATGTTCTACTGAGGGCCCTCTAGTTGGAGGTATGTTCTACTGAGGGCCCTCTAGTTGGAGGTATGTTCTGTACTGAGGGCCCTCTAGTTGGAGGCATGTTCTACTGAGGGCCCTCTAGTTGGAGGTATGTTCTCTGCTGAAGGCCCTCTAGGTGGAGGTATGTTCTACTGAGGGCCCTCTAGTTGGAGGTATGTTCTCTACTGAGGGCCCTCTAGTTGGAGGTATGTTCTACTGAGGGCTCTCTAGTTGGAGGTATGTTCTACTGAGGGTCCTCCTGATGGAGGTATGTTCTATTTAGGGCCCTCTAGTTGGAGGTATATTCTACTGAGGGCCCTCTAGTTGGAGGTATGTTCTACTGAGGGCCCTCTAGTTGGAGGTTTGTTCTACTGAGGGTCCTCTTGGTGGAGGTATGTTCTATTTAGGGCCCTCTAGTTGAAGGTATGTTCTACTGAGGGCCCTCTAGTTGGAGGTATGTTCTACTGAGGGCCCTCTAGTTGGCGGTATGTTCTCTACTGAGGGCCCTCTAGTTGAAGGTATGTTCTACCGAGGGCCCTCTAGTTGGAGGTATGTTCTACTGAGGGCCCTCTAGTTGGAGGTAAGTTCTCTACTGAGGGCCCTCTAGTTGGAGGTATGTTCTAAGGAGGGCCCTCTAGTTGGAGGTATGTTCTCTACTGAGGGCCCTCTAGTTGGAGGTATGTTCTCTACTGAGGGCCCTCTAGTTGGAGGAATGCTCTCTACTGAGGGCCCTCTAGTTGGAGGTGTGTTCTCTACTGAGGGCCCTCTAGTTGGAGGTATGTTCTCTACTGAGGGCCCTCTAGTTGGAGGTATGTTCTCTACTGAGGAACCTCTAGTTGGAGGTATGTTCTCTACTGAGGGCCCTCTAGTTGGAGGTATGTTCTACTGAGGGCTCTCTAGTTGGAGGTATGTTCTACTGAGGGTCCTCCTGATGGAGGTATGTTCTATTTAGGGCCCTCTAGTTGGAGGTATATTCTACTGAGGACCCTCTAGTTGGAGGTATGTTCTACTGAGGGCCCTCTAGTTGGAGGTATGTTCTACTGAGGGCCCTCTAGTTGGAGGTTTGTTCTACTGAGGGTCCTCTTGGTGGAGGTATGTTCTATTTAGGGCCCTCTAGTTGGAGGTATGTTCTACTGAAGGGCCCTCTAGTTGGAGGTATGTTCTCTACTGAGGGCCTTCTAGGTGGAGGTATGTTCTACTGAGGGCCCTCTAGTTGGAGGTATGTTCTCTACTGAGGGCCCTCTAGTTGGAGGTATGTTCTACTGAGGGCCCTCTAGTTGGAGGTATGTTCTCTACTGAGGGCCCTCTAGTTGGAGGTATGTTCTCTACTGAGGGCCCTCTAGTTGGAGGTATGTTCTACTGAGGGCCCTCTAGGTGGAGGTATGTTCTACTGAGGGCCCTCTAGGTGGAGGTATGTTCTACTGAGGGCCCTCTAGTTGGAGGTATGTTCTACTGAGGGTCCTCTAGTTGGAGGTATGTTCTCTACTGAGGGCCCTCTAGTTGGAGGTGTGTTCTCTACTGAGGGCCCTCTAGTTGGAGGTATGTTCTGCTGAGGGCCCTCTAGGTGGAGGTATGTTCTACTGAGGGCCCTCTAGTTGGAGGTATGTTCTACTGAGGGCCCTCTAGTTGGAGGTATGTTCTACTGAGGTCCCTCTAGTTGGAGGTATGTTCTCTACTGAGGGCCCTCTAGTTGGAAGTATGTTCTACTGAGGGCCCTCTAGTTGGAGGTATTTTCTCTACTGAGGGCCCTCTCGTTGGAGGTATGTTATACTGAGGGCCCTCTAGGTGGAGGTATGTTCTACTGAGGGCCCTCTAGTTGGAGGTATGTGCTCTACTGAGGGCCCTCTAGTTGGAGGTATGTTCTACTGAGCACCCTCTAGTTGGACCACGGCCAGAGATAGAGGCTGGCCCTCTAGGTGGAGGTATGTTCTACTGAGGGCCCTCTAGTTGGAGGTATGTTCTACTGAGCGCCCTCTAGTTGGACCACGGCCAGAGATAGAGGCTGGCCCTCTAGGTGGAGGTATGTTCTACTGAGGGCCCTCTAGTTGGACCACGGCCAGAGATAGAGGCTGGCCCTCTAGGTGGAGGTATGTTCTACTGAGGGCCCTCTAGTTGGAGGTATGTTCTACTGAGGGCCCTCTAGTTGGACCACGGCCAGAGATAGAGGCTGGCCCTCTAGGTGGAGGTATGTTCTACTGAGGGCCCTCTCGGTGGAGGTATGTTCTACTGAGGGCCCTCTAGTTGGACCACGGCCAGAGATAGAGGCTGGCCCTCTAGGTGGAGGTATGTTCTACTGAGGGCCCTCTAGGTGGAGGTATGTTCTACTGAGGGCCCTCTAGTTGGAGGTATGTTCTACTGAGGGCCCTCTAGTTGGACCACGGCCAGAGATAGAGGCTTTCTGCACGATATTGTTGTTTTTTGGGAAGGTTGCCAATTTGGCTCAAGGGTTAGAATTTAAATGGTGGCGTCAGACTCTAAACTCTGGATCTATTGTGAACACCGTGCGGCTCTTGTTGTTTAACAGTTAAAGCCACGCCTCCCATATTTCTCGTGGCCGCTAAACCGGGAGCTAAACCGGCTCTGTTCAAACCCGACTGCACCATTTTCCCTTTGTTGGCTAACGACCTCTCAAACTAAAGAAAATGGCAATCACAAGTGACATCAATTGCGGGGCCCAGGGCTGAGGCTAGAGGCGTTGTGACAGGACAGCCTCAGAACGAGGCCCTCAGTCAGCTTGATAAGAGGGGGAGAAGGACCTTGGGACACATTCACACTTCACACTTCTGATTGTTGCTTATAGTAAATAAAGAAATGGAGGAGATAGCGAACGGCCCATCCTGCGTCTCTCTCTCTCTCTCTCTCTCTCTCTCTCTCTCTCTCTCTCTCTCTCTCTCTCTCTCTCTCTCTCTCTCTCTCTCTCTCTCTCTCTCTCTCTCTCTCTCTCTCTCTCTCTCTCTCTCTAGAGAGAGGGGGAGAGAGAGCGAAAGAGAGAAAGAGAGAGGAAAGAGACGGATGAAGAGAGACAGAGGGCGAGAGACAGAGAGAGAGAGAGAGAGAGAGAGAGAGAGAGAGAGAGAGAGGAAAGAGATGGATGAAGAGAGACAGAGGGCGAGAGACAGAGACAGAGATGGGGAGAATGGAGAAACAGAGAAAGAGTGAGAAAGACTGCACGAAAGTTAGAGAGTAAAACAGAGAGAGGGGAAAAGAGAGCGAAAGAGATACAGAGAGTGAAAGAGAGGGGAGAGAGACAGAGCGAAAGAGATGGGCAGAGAGGGGAGAGCCAGAGAAACAGAGAGAGCGGGAGAGGGGGAAAGAGAAAGAGAGAAATGGATAGAGAGAGAAAGAGATGGAGAGAGAACTTGTGTTGTTCATCACGTCGACTTCCTGCTGTGTCACTTCAATGCGGTTTGTTCCAGCTTTGTCGTGTCTTGTTTTGTTTCTGTTTTTTTTCATTCATTTTTTGCGATGATGTCCATATTGAGTCATGAATTATTATTAGTCAATTTTATTCCTTGCAATCATTTATCCTAATGGAGGCTGAACTGTGCATAGCACTCTCTCTCCTCCCTATTTGAACATTAAATAAGGACCTCTATTTCCTATGGATAAAGGGATTTTCTAGGAGTGGAGGAGAGGGGAGGAGCCTGTCAGATAAAGGTTGGCTTGTGCTTACATGCAAAGTCACCAAAACACTCCTGGGTGCATCTCTCTCTTTTTGTACAGTTTAGTGTCACCTCTCCTCCGGCTCTCTCATTATCAATCAGCCCAAACACACACGGAGCCATGGTCTTTAGGGTTAGGGTTAGGTCTTTATGGTTAGGGTTAGGGCTTCATGGTTAGGGTTAGGTCTTTATGGTTAGGGTTAGGTCTTTAGGGTTATGGTTAGGGTTAGGTCTTTATGGTTAGGGTTAGGTCTTTATGGTTAGGGTTAGGGTTAGGGTTAGGGCTTCATGGTTAGGGTTAGGGTTAGGTCTTTATGGTTAGGGTTAGGTCTTTAGGGTTAGGGTTAGGTCTTTAGGGTTAGGGTTAGGGTTGGATCTTTATGGTTAGGGTTAGGTCTTTATGGTTAGGGTTAGGGTTAGGTCTACCAGACGAGCTAAACAAGATTTTCGCTCGCTTTGAAAGGGACCATGAGCCGACCAACAACTTAAACATTCACCCAGAGGACTACGTTCTACAACTGTCCGAGTCCGAGGTTCGCATAATCTTCAGGAGGTTGAAGGCAGGGAAGGCACCCGGCCCAGACGGAGTTCCATCCCGTGTCTTCAGGACCTGCGCCAACCAGCTGGCTCCTGTGTTCACCGACATCTACAATGCATCACTGCAACAGTCTGTCGTCCCAGCGTGCTTCAAAGGGACAACCATGTGCCGTTACCCAAAAAGACCAAGGTAACATGCCTCAATGATTATCGTCCAGTGGCTTTAACACCCATGAAGTGCCTGGAGAAACTTGTTATGTCGCATATCAACTTTTCCATCCCTGAGTCCCTAGACCCACTCCAGTTTGCATACAGACCAAACAGGTCTGTAGACGACACCATTTCCCTGGCACTACACACGGCCCTGCAGCACCTAGACAGGAGGGACACCTACGTCAGACTGCTGTTCATTGACTACAGCTCGGCGTTCAACACCATCGTTCCCTCAAAGCTGGTCCTGAAACTGAGGGACCTAGGTCTGGGCGCATAATCCAGTTACAGATGGGGATCTGTAACTGGATTAAGGACTTCCTGACGGGCAGGCCTCAAGTGGTGAAGATTGGGAACAACATGTCATCCACTCTGGTTCTCAACACCGGAGCACCCCAAGGCTGCTGCCACAGTCCCCTGCTGTACTCGCTGTACACACATGACTGTACTGCCTCGCACAGCAATAATCGCATTATCAAGTTTGCAGACGACACCACAGTCATCGGCTTGATAAGCAAGGGCAATGAAACGGAGTACAGAGATGAGGTGGTCCAGCTGATGCGATGGTGTGAGGACAACAGCCTCGCACTCATCAGCTGCATCCGTTTCCTTGGGCTACAGATTTCCGATGACCTGGCGTGGACCCCCAACACGGAGGTCATGCTGAAGAAGGCACACCAGTGCCTCTATGCTCTGCGGTGCATCAGAAAAAGTGGAATAGGCCAAAGGTGGCTAGTGAACTTCTACCGTGGAACCGTAGAGGGCGTCCTGACGGGTGGCTTCACTGTGTGGTACAGCAACACCACTGCACAGGACTAGAAAGCCATCCAGAGGGTCGTGAGGTCGGCAGAAAAGATAATCGGGTTTGCACTTCCATGCATTGAGGAGATCTGTAGGACCAGATGTCGAAAGAAGGCCATGTCCATCACAAAGGACTGCAACCACCCTGGGCTCCATCTCTTCTCCCCCCTACCGTCCGGTCGCTGGTTGCGCAGCATCAGTACAATGACTACCAGGTTTAAGGACAGTTTTTATCCACAGGCAGTGACCTACTGAACTGCTAGGAGTGCTGCCACTTTCACTTTCATAACATTGTCATTAACATTACACTTACATACTTTGCTAGACTTTCTGGACTCATCACAGTTACTGAACTGTACTGCACTGTATTCATGATGCTGCTGCACTACTGGCACTTTAAATGCTTTTAAAGATTTTTGTAAAAAAAAAAAACCATTTTTTAACACATACATACATACATATCATTTAAAAGTCACTTTGCTGCTCTTTTTTTGTTTTATTGTATTTATTTTATTTATGTTATTGTTTTGGAGAGGAGGAAATGGGGAGTAAACATTCCAATGAACCTGTTACAAATGGCAAATCAAAATGTCTTGTATGTGGTAGGGTTAGGTCTTTATGGTTAAGGTTAGGTCTTTATGGTTAAGGTTAGGGTTAGGTCTTTAGGGTTAGGGTTAGGTCTTTATGGTTAAGGTTAGGGTTAGGTCTTTAGGGTTAGGTCTTTAGGGTTAGGTCTTTAGGGTTTGGGTTAGGTCTTTAGGGTTAGGTCTTTATGGTTAGGGTTAGGTCTTTAGGGTTACGGTTGGGTCTTTAGGGTTAGGTCTTTAGGGTTCGGATTAGGTCTTTAGGGTTAGGTCTTTAGGGTTAGGATTAGGTCTTTAGGGTTAGGGTTAGGTCTTTAGGGTTAGGGTTAGGTATTTATGGTCCTCCTCCCCCCGTTTCAATTAGGGAGGGGAGACATGCCGAATGCTCCCCGACAATGTCTGATGATAATTGAACACAGTGCAGGACGCTGCTGAAGCTCTTCCCCCTCTCTTCCACCTCTCTACCCCTGCTTGGCTCTTAATAGCTTGTGACGCCTCGTTTGTTTGTGGTCCGGGTGCCCCATCATTTCTTTATCTGGTGGAGTTCATGACGGAGCTTTGGACTCGGCCTCTGAAACACCCAGAGGGTGGACCTGGCTCTGCTGGTATCACCTCACACGCAACCCCTGAATACTGAGGATAGATCCTCAAAGCCAGATTCCTATTTCAATATGGCGGATCTGGAATCAAGTGTGTGAATGCAAAAGCCGTCCCACAAACTGCTACGCATTTCACTTATCAACGTACAACCGCTGAGTAACATCCCAGTTGAAGAGGACCTGAAACGCCATCCACAGCCAGCGTACCCAACCCTCGAAGAAGAAGAAGAAGAAGAAGAAGAAGAAGAAGCATCTCAAAACAGACAAAAGGAGACAAAAAACTGCCAGAAAAACCCCTTAAACAAAAGCAGCCGATATCTGGGCTCACCCCCCCGCATGTCAATCATCCATCTTCCAGAGGCCCGTTCATAAGGAGCTGACAGGCTCTCCTATAGGGGGATAGAGGGGGTGGGGCATGTAATGCTACAGTAATGGCACCTGGGCAGTGGACAGGGCTGATGGATAAGGGGCTCTAAATGGATCTGGGCTCATCCGGAAGAGGAGAGAGTGAAGGTTCTCCACCTCCCGGCGCCGGGCTCGCTCTCTCTCTCTCTCTCTCACGTTGGGGCTGACAGTGAATGAGAAGTGTGTGTGTGTGAGAGACAGAGGAGGAGATGGAGGATTCTTTGATAGACGATAGAATAGGGTGAGCTCTTCACATTAAGAGCAAGTTTGGGTTGGGGTTTGGGACTCCATTCAGGGTGTGTGTGTCTGTGTGTGTGTGGTGTATGGAGATTTCACTCAGTGCCCCCCTCCTGTATAGGGGATGAGAAGCAAGGTGGTGAGGGGGTGAGGGGTGGGGGGAGTGTGAGGAGAGGTATCGGGTAAGTGAGTGCTAACTGGGGCATGTTAAGGCAATTGCCGCCTCCCCCTCTCCCTCCCTCCCTCCCTCCCTCCCCCGTCTCTCCTCGTCACGATGAAGAATGATTCGCTGGCTGCTGTGACATTTTATCTGTGTGAGGAGGAAAAAGAAAAATAGAAAGAAAACAGACGACTGAGGACCAGTGGACCAGGGGGACTGAGGACTGAGGACCAGAGGACCAGAGGACTGAGGACTGAGGACCAGAGGACCAGAGGACCAGAGGACTGAGGACTGAGGACCAGAGGACAAGAGGACTGAGGACCAGAGAGGACCAGGGGACCAGAGGACTGAGGACTGAGGACCAGGGGACCAGAGGACTGAGGACTGAGGACTGAGGACCAGAGAGGACCAGAGGACTGAGGACCAGAGAGGACCAGAGAGGACCAGAGGACTGAGGACCAGAGAGGACCAGAGGACTGAGGACCAGAGAGGACTAGAGAGGACCAGAGGACCAGAGGACCAGAGGACCAGAGGACCAGAGAGGACCAGAGAGGACCAGAGAGGACCAGAGGACTGAGGACTGAGGACCAGAGGACCAGAGAACAAGAGGACTGAGGACCAGAGAGGACCTGAGGACCAGAGAGGACCAGAGGACTGAGGACCAGAGGACCAGGGGATCAGGGGACCAGAGGACTGAGGACCAGAGAGGACCAGAGGACCAGAGAGGACCAGAGGACCAGAGAGGACCAGAGGACCAGAGAGGACCAGAGGACTGAGGACCAGAGAGGACCAGAGGACTGAAGACCAGAGAGGACCAGAGGACTGAGGACCAGAGAGGACCAGAGGACTGAGGACCAGAGAAGACCAGAGAGGACCAGAGGACCAGAAGACTGAGGACCAGAGGACCAGAAGACTGAGGACCAGAGGACCAGAAGACTGAGGACCAGAGGACCAAAGGACCAGAGAGGACCAGAGGACTGAGGACCAGAAGACCAGAGGACCAGAAGACCAGAGGACTGAGGACCAGAAGACTGAGGACCAGAGAGGGCCAGAGGACCAGAGGACCAGAGGACCAGAGAGGACTGAGGACCAGAGGACTGAGGACCAGAGGACCAGAGGACCAGAGGACCAGAGAGGACCAGGGACCAGAGGACCAGAGAGGACCAGAGAGGACCAGAGAGGACCAGAGAGGGCCAGAGGACAAGGGGACCAGAGAGGACCAGAGAGGACCAGAGGGCCAGAGGACCAGAGAGGACCAGAGAGGACCAGAGGACAAGAGGACAAGAGGACCAGGGGACCAGAGAGGACCAGAGAGGACCAGAGGACCAGAGGACTAGGGGACCAGAGAGGACCAGAGGACTGAGGACCAGAGGACCAGAGAGGACCAGAGAGGACCAGAGGACTGAGGACCAGAGAGGACTAGAGAGGACCAGAGGACCAGAGAGGACCAGAGAGGACCAGAGAACTGAAGACCAGAGAGGACCAGAGGACTGAGGACCAGAGAGGACCAGAGGACTGAGGACCAGAGAGGACCAGAGGACCAGAGAGGACCAGAAGACTGAGGACCAGAGAGGGCCAGAGAGGACCAGAGAGGACCAGAGAGGACCAGAGAGGACCAGAGAGGACCAGAGAGGACCAGAGAGGACCAGAGGACCAGAGAGGACCAGAGGACCAGAGAGGACCAGAGGACCAGAGAGGACCAGAGAGGACCAGAGGACCAGAGAGGACCAGAGAGGACCAGAGGACCAGAGAGGACCAGAGGACCAGAGAGGACCAGAGGACCAGAGAGGACCAGAGGACCAGAGGAGACCAGAGGACCAGGGGACCAGAGGACCAGAGGACCAGAGAGGACCAGAGGACCAGAGGACCAGAGGAGACCAGAGGAGACCAGAGGACCAGGGGACCAGAGAGGACCAGAGGAGACCAGGGGACCAGAGAGGACCAGAGGACCAGAGAAGACCAGAGAAGACCAGAGAGGACCACTACCACACAACAAAATTGTTCTAAATTTCTCAGTAGTTTGGGAGCCTAAAGAAGAGCCGGGAAAATGTGATTGATTTTTTTTAGAGATGATGGCTTGTCATTTTTTAGACAGTGGGAGCAGAGTGGATGTGAGAGAGAGAGAGAGAGAGAGAGAGAGAGAGAGAGAGAGAGAGAGAGAGAGAGAGACAAAAAATGTGGAGCAAAAAGATGAGGTATTTTTAGCCTTCTAACTGACATGATGACATATGGTCTATCCTGGTTAACCAAAAGGAACACATACATTTTCTACATTAGAAAGAATTCCCATTATTTCTCCCTGAGCCATGAAAATCAATTCTGAAATGATTGCGTTGGGCCGCGATGTGGGAAGGAGAATAGCTAGGTTCTGTTGGCCGATAGAGGCTGTGATTTAACCTCCTCCTCGTCTCCTGGTGAGGAACCCAGGAGGAAGAACAGGAAAACACTAACTTTCCCCCTGTTGTTCCATCCCTAGTTTTCCTGTCATCTTTTGACTTGTGCCTTTTTGTTGATTTCACACACACACACACACACACACACACACACACACACACACACACACACACACACACACACACACACACACACACACACACACACACACACACACACACACAGCTGCCAATCCTCCCTTCGGCTTGGCGTGTTTTTTGCGTGTTCTTCCCCCCGCTCAGTGAAGCGTTTCGTGGAAATCTGACGATTTGAATGAATAAAACATCTTTCCAGGGTCTGGGGTATTAATGGCTGTGTGAAGGCCCTGATGTAACAACAACACAACGCCATTCAACACCACCCTCCACAGCACGCCATTCAACACCACCCTCCACAGCACGCCATTCAACACCACCCTCCACAGCACGCCATTCAACACCACCCTCCACAGCACGCCCTTCAACACCACCCTCCACAGCACGCCATTCAACACCACCCTCCACAGCACGCCATTCAACACCACCCTCCACAGCACGCCATTCAACACCACCCTCCACAGCACGCCATTCAACACCACCCTCCACAGCACGCCATTCAACACCACCCTCCACAGCACGCCATTCAACACCACCCTCCACAGCACGCCATTCAACACCACCCTCCACAGCACGCCATTCAACACCACCCTCCACAGCACGCCATTCAACACCACCCTCCACAGCACGCCATTCAACACCACCCTCCACAGCACGCCATTCAACACCACCCTCCACAGCACGCCATTCAACACCACCCTCCACAGCACGCCATTCAACACCACCCTCCACAGCACGCCATTCAACACCACCCTCCACAGCACGCCATTCAACACCACCCTCCACAGCACGCCATTCAACACCACCCTCCACAGCACGCCATTCAACACCACCCTCCACAGCACGCCATTCAACACCACCCTCCACAGCACGCCATTCAACACCACCCTCCACAGCACGCCATTCAACACCACCCTCCACAGCACGCCATTCAACACCACCCTCCACAGCATGCCATTCAACACCACCCTCCACAGCACGCCATTCAACACCACCCTCCACAGCACGCCCTTCAACACCACCCTCCACAGCACGCCATTCAACACCACCCTCCACAGCACGCCAATCCCACTAATGCCAAATCCTATTGTTTGATGCTCCGTTGTGGGGAGAATAACCAAGTTCATAACAAGCCAATAACGCAACACTTTAAAACCTTTTTACATCCCTCTCTCTCTGTCTCCCCCCCAAATTCCATCTCTCTCCCTCTCTTTCTCTCCCACCCAAATTCCATCTCTCTCTCTCGCTCTCTCGCTCTCTCGCTCTCTCTCGCTCTCTCTCGCTCTCTCTCGCTCTCTCTCGCTCTCTCTCGCGCTCTCGCTCTCTCTCTCTCTCTAGAGAGATGGGGAGAGAAAGCGAAAGAGAGAGGAAAGAGACGGATGAAGAGAGACAGAGGGCGAGAGACAGAGACAGAGATGGGGAGAATGGAGAAACAGAGAAAGAGTGAGAAAGACTGCACGAAAGTTAGAGTAAAACAGAGAGAGGGGAAAAGAGAGAGCGAAAGAGAGACAGAGTGAAAGAGAAGGGAGAGAGACAGAGCGAAAGAGATGGGCAGAGAGGGGAGAGCCAGAGAAACAGAGAGAGCGGGAGAGGCGGAAAGAGAAAGAGAGAAATGGATAGAGAGAGAAAGAGATGGAGAGAGAGAGAACTTTTGTTGTTCATCACGTCGACTTCCTGCTGTGTCACTTCAATGCGGTTTGTTCCAGCTTTGTCGTGTCTTGTTTTGTTTGTTTTTTTTCATTCATTTTTTGCGATGATGTCCATATTGAGTCATGAATTATTATTAGTAGATTTTATTCTTTGCAATCATTTATCCTAATGGACTGACTGCAGCCCTCATCTGATCGATCTGTACAACCAGATTCAGCACTTTGTCATGGATTAAGAGGAGCAACGTAGACCCTGGCAGGTTCACCTTATACTGCACTGACACCTTGAGCCGAGGAGAGATGGAGGAGAGATGGAGGAGAGATGGAGGGAGGTGTAAGGGAATGGAATGGTTGTATTGTGTTTAATCCTCTCGCTGAACAGAAAAATAACAACAAATACTTTGTCGCACTAACTAGCCCAAATGTAGTTTTCACAAACAATTCATAGTAGCCATGAAAAGTCATTATATTTTACCTCTCCATTGCCTCATTCTCATATCCATTAAGTTTTATTAAAGAATAACATATTCATATAACGTGGTAAAGATGAATCTTCGGGGTTTTTTACGTCCTGAAAAAGGGCCAAGATACTTCAAAGAATTAGACACATATACGGCAAAGTATTGGTGGGTATTTCTCAGTAACTGACTCCTCAAATACACAGAGAATACACAGAGAATACACCTAGAATACACCGCGAATACACCGCGAATACACCAAGAATACACCTAGAATACCCTGAGAATACACTGATAATACATCTAGAATAGAGATACAACGGGAATACACCTAGAATACACAGAGAATACACCTAGAATACACAGAGAATACACCTAGAATACATAGAGAATACACAGAGAATACATCTAGAATACATAGAGAATACACCTAGAATGCACCTAGAATACCCTGAGAATACATCTAGAATACACAAGAATACACCTAGAATACACAGAATACACCTAGAATACATAGAGAATACACAGAGAATACACCTAGAATACACAGAGAATACACCTAGAACACACAGAGAATACACCTAGAATACACAGAGAATGCGACGAGAATAAACCTAGAATGCACCTAGAATACCCAGAGAATACATCTACAATACCCTGAGAATACATCTACAATACCCTGAGAATACATCTACAATACACAGAGAATACAGCAAGAATACACCTAGAATACACAGAGAATACACCTAGAATACATCTAGAATACACAGAGAATACACCTACAATACACCTAAAACACACAGAGAATGCACCTAGAATACAGCTGGAATACAGCTAGAATACAGCTAGAGTACAGCTAGAATACAGCTAGAGTACAGCTAGAGTACAGCTAAAATACAGCTAGAGTACAGCTAGAGTACAGCTAGAATACAGCTAGAGTACAGCTAGAGTACAGCTAGAGTACAGCTAGAATACAGCTAGAGTACAGCTAGAATACAGCTAGAGTACAGCTAGAATACAGCTAGAATACAGCTAGAGTACAGCTAGAGTACAGCTAGAATACAGCTAGAGTACAGCTAGAATACAGCTAGAGTACAGCTAGAATACAGCTAGAGTACAGCTAGAGTACAGCTAGAATACAGCTAGAGTACAGCTAGAATACAGCTAGAGTACAGCTAGAATACAGCTAGAGTACAGCTAGAGTACAGCTAGAATACAGCTAGAGTACAGCTAGAATACAGCTAGAATACAGCTAGAGTACAGCTAGAATACAGCTAGAGTACAGCTAGAATACAGCTAGAGTACAGCTAGAATACAGCTAGAGTACAGCTAGAGTACAGCTAGAATACAGCTA
>CM051021.1:20489833-20492333 GCA_027704905.1 Muraenolepis orangiensis | reverse complement strand
CTGATCCGGCCAGAGTTTGCAGGGACCAGACGGGGGGAGCCCATAGCAGTGACCTGCATCCACGGGGACGTCAAGCACTACCCCACTGCAGAGGTGACTTTGAGCACGCCCCGAGGCCGCTACCGCCTAAGAGTTGGCGTGGTCGACAACTTGCCGGTCCCAGTGCTAATGGGGAGGGACAACCCGTTGTTTGGTCGGTACTGGGCCGAGGGACCCGGAGGGGGCCACTCGGGGGGCGAGCGGAAACCCCGGAGAAGGAAGAAAGACCAGGTCGTACACCAGGTGTGCGCGGCGCTGTCTGAGGACGACGATTCCCCGCCAGCCGATTCCTCCTCAGAGGGAGAGAGAGAGCAGCATACCGGTGAGGACGCCGCGACCGCACCACCGGACCCGGAGGGCTTGAGAGAGTCCGAGGGGGTGTTTTCCCGCTTCCCCCAGACGGGCCCCACCCCTGCGGAGAACGAGGGCCAATTCGGAACAGCCCAGCTACAGGACCCTACCCTTGCCCAGGCGTGGCGGAACGTCCAGAGGGTCGACGGGAAGCTACAGGAGGGCGTGAGTAATGTGACTTTTCCAAATTTTGTGGTGAAAAATGGGTTATTGTACAGAGTGACAAAAATGAACGATGAAGCCTGTGAACAGTTGCTAGTACCCAGAGAGTACCGGTCCAAGGTGATGTACCTGGCACACTCACACCTCCTGGGAGCCCACCTGGGGGTCGAGAAGACCTATGACAGAGTCCTGACCCGATTCTACTGGCTGGGGGTAAAACGAGACGTGGAGAACTATTGTCGGCACTGCGGGGAGTGCCAGTTACACAGCCCTAAGGTAACCTACCGAAACCCCTTAATCCCCCTCCCCCTCATAGACATCCCCTTCAGCCGCATAGGCATGGACATTGTGGGGCCCTTGCCGAAATCCAGCCGGGGGCACCGCTACATCTTGGTCATCATGGACTATGCGACCCGGTACCCCGAAGCCATACCCCTGCGGGCGGCCACGGGCAAGGCGGTTGCCCGGGAGGTATTCCAGCTCTTTAGCCGGGTGGGGATAGCTAAGGAAATACTAACGGACCAGGGTTCCTGCTTTATGTCCACAGTAATGAAGGCGATGTGCAAGATGTTGAAGGTTCAGCAGATTAAGACGTCTGTGTACCACCCCCAGACCGACGGGCTGGTGGAGAGGTTCAACCAAACGCTAAAGCAGATGCTACGCAAGATGATCGTGGCGGATGGTAAGGATTGGGATCAGCTCCTACCCCACTTGTTGTTCTCCATCAGGGAGGTACCCCAGAGCTCCACTGGCTTTTCCCCTTTTGAGCTCCTGTACGGACGGAGACCCCGGGGGCTGCTCGACCTGGCCAAGGAGGCCTGGGAGCAGCAGCCATCACGCCACCGGACCGTGGTGGAACACGTGGAACAGATGCAGGACCGGATGGCCCGCATATGGCCCATGGTGAGGGAACACATGCAGCAAGCCCAACAGGCCCAAGCCCGCGTCTACAACCGAGGGGCCCAAATCCGGGAGCTTCAACCTGGGGACAAGGTAATGGTGCTGATCCCCACTCATGAGTGTAAATTCCTGGCCAAGTGGCATGGCCCTTATGAGGTGGTAGAGCGGATGGGTCCCGTGAACTACAAAGTTAGCCAACCAGGCCGGCGCAAGGCCACCCAGGTGTACCATATTAACCTCCTAAAGCGGTGGCATGAGCCAGAGCCACCCCGGTGCATGCATTGGCGGCCTGTTCCCCCAGGCCGACTACCCCGGAGGTCCAGATGGGAGAACAACTGTCCCCCCGGCAAGTCCAGGACATGAGGGAGCTCCTGGAGCAAAACCGGGACGTCTTCTCCGACCTTCCGGGGCATACTACCGTCACCATGCATGACATCATCACTGAACCAGGGAAGAAAGTGCGACTACGACCCTATCGGATACCGGAGGCCGGAGGAAGGCCATCCACGAGGAGGTGGTCCGAATGCTGGAGATGGGGGTCATCGAGGAGTCGCACAGTGCGTGGTCCAGCCCCATTGTCCTCGTTCCCAAACCTGACGGTAGTATAAGGTTTTGCAATGATTTCCGCAAACTAAATGACATTTCTCGGTTTGACGCGTACCCCATGCCCAGGGTGGATGAGCTCATCGAACGCCTGGGACCAGCGCGGTTCATGAGCACCCTGGACCTCACTCGGGGGTACTGGCAAGTTCCCCTCACCCCCCAAGCCCGGGAGAAAACCGCCTTCGCAACCCCAGAGGGCCTGTTCCAATACCGGGTCCTGCCCTTTGGGATCCACGGAGCGCCAGCCACCTTCCAGCGACTCATGGACCAGGTCCTGCGGCCCCACCGTGCGTATGCGGCCGCCTACCTGGACGACATCGTGGTCCACAGCGCTGACTGGAGGACCCATCTGGTCCGGTTGGAGGCGGTTCTGCAAGCCCTCCGAGAGGCGGGGCTGACGGCCAACCCGAAGAAATGCTACCTTGGCCTGGACGAAGCCAACTAC
>CM051021.1:20482333-20487333 GCA_027704905.1 Muraenolepis orangiensis | reverse complement strand
GCCGGAGGCGATGGAAACCAGGCCTATAGAGCATTCTCCTCGCCAACGTCTAGACGGGGCTAGAAAGCACTGATTGGAGTGTATTCAAGACCACTGACCTTGCTGTGTATGCAGATCATGTCACAGCATACATTAACAGGCTAGTGGAAGAATGCATCCTGACCAGGTCTGTTCGCTCATTCCGAACCGCAAACCATGGATGAATGCTGACATATGGAACAAACTTAAGGAACGGAGAACCGCTTTCACAACAGGCGACTCTGATCACTACAAGAAGGCCAAGTATGAACTCAGAAAAGCCATCAAGAAGGGGAAATTGGATTACAAAAAACTAATTGGAATTACAGTTTGGGGGCTCTGACACCAGACGTATGTGGCAAGGTCTGAGGGTCCTCTCTAATTACTCTATAAGTAATCTTATACTGTTTTTATACATTGTTTTATACACTGTAAACTGTAAATTATATATTGCCATGCACTTTACTGCAACATTTGCACTCTGGTTAGATGGTAAATTATTTTCGCTGTACTTTACTTGCTGTACAATGACAATAAATTTGAATCTAAACTACAAGGGGAGCTCAGGGGCCACCAACAACGACCCTAACCTACCAGCTGGGCTAAACAAGTTGGACTTTGAAAGGGACCATGAGCCGACCTACAACTTAAACATCAGCCCAGACTACGTTCTACAACTGTCCGAGTCCGAGGTCCGCAGAATCTTCAGGCAGGGAAGGCAGCCGGCCAAGACCATTCCATTCCGCGTCTTCAAGACTTGCGCTGACCAGCTGGCTCCTTTGTTCACCAACATCTACAATACATCACTGCAACAGTCTGTCGTCCCAGCATGCTTCAAGAGACAACCATTGTGCTGTAACCCAAAAATACAAAGGTAACATGCCTCAATGATTATCGTCCAGTGGCTTTAACACCCATGAAGTGCCTGGAGAAACTTGTTATGTCGCATATCAACTTTTCCATCCCTGAGTCCCTAGACCCACTCCAGTTTGCATACAGACCAAACAGGTCTGTAGACGACACCATCTCCCTGGCACTACACGCGGCCCTGCAGCACCTAGACAGGAGGGACACCTACGTCAGACTGCTGTTTATTGACTACAGCTCGGCGTTCAACACCATCGTTCCCTCCAAGCTGGTCCTGAAACTGAGGGACCTAGGTCTGGGAGCCCCCATCTGTAACTGGATTATTGACTTCCTGACAGGCAGGCCTCAAGTGGTGAAGATTAGGGACAACATCTCATCCACTCTGGTCCTCAACACCAGAGCACCCCAAGGCTGCTGCCTCAGTCCCCGGCTGTACTCGCTGTACACACATAACTGTACAGCCTCGCACAGCAATAATCACATTATCAAGTTTGCAGACGACACCACAGTCATCGGCTTGATAAGCAAGGGCGATGAAACAAAGTACAGAGATGAGGTGGTCCAGCTGACGTGATGGTGTGAGGACAACAGCCTCGCACTGAGGAGCTCATCGTGGACTTCAGGAGCCACCGGGGCACCCACTCCACCATCATTTTGGACACCGTTGGAAGTCGTCAGCTGCTTCCGTTTCCTTGGGCTACAGATTTCCGATGACCTGGCATGGACCCGCAACACAGAGGTCATGCTGAAGAAGGCACACCAGCGCCTCTATGCTCTGTGGTGCCTCAGAAAAGTGGAATAGGCCAACGGTGGCTAGTGAACTTCTACCGTGGCCCCGTAGAGAGCATCCTGACGGGTGGCTTCACTGTGTGGTACGGCAACACCACTGCACGGGACAAGAAAGACATCCAGAGGGTCGTAAGGACGGCAGAGAAGATCATCTGGTGTGCACTTCCATGCATTGAGGAGATCTTTAGGACCAGATGTTGAAAGAAGGCCATGTCCATCATAAAGGACTGCAACCACCCTGGGCTCCATCTCTTCTCCCCCCTACCGTCTGGTCACCGGTTGCGCAGCATCCGTACAGCAAGGACTACCAGGTTTAAGGATAATTTTTATCCACAGGCAGTGACCTACTGAACTGCTAGGAGTGCTGTCACTTTCACTTTCATAACATTGTCATTAACATTACACTTACATACTTTGCTGGACTTTCTGGACTCATCACAGTTACTGAACTGTACTGCACTGTATTCATGATGCTGCTGCACTACTGCACCTTAAATGCTTTTAAATCTTTTTGCAAATTCAACAGATGTTCATACCATGTATAAGTCATTTTGCTGTCCTGTCTTGTTCATTTTTATTTTATTGTATATATTATTTTTATGGTATTGTTTTTGGAGATGGAGGGGAGGGAACGGGGAGTAAGCATTCCAACGTACTTGTTACAAAGGGCCAATAAATATCTGGTATCTTGTAGATGCTGTCAGTAGCGAGGCGCCACACCCCGGGAGTGCCCACGGAACGGGCATCGAACGCATAACCTTCCGACTGGGAGTCGCTATGCTGTCCTGCCCTTAGTAGTGCATGGAGTCTAACCCAGATGAGGTGGGGGGCCTCTAATGAAATGATGACCTTGTAAAACGACGTTTTACAAGTATCCCTGCTAATGACCTGCTCCTTCAAACTCTCCTCCACCCTCTCCACCCACCAAGATACGGGCCTCAACACGAGCGGACAGGAACAGGCGTCTCTGATTAGCGGTCCAGAGACAGAAGGCGAGGCCGGTTCTATTTATTAATTTGCTGTTCTCCCATTACTGGAAGACAACAGGGAGACACTCATTCATTTGTTGTAATTAGCCGGAAATAGTGATAACGGGAGGAGGAGGAAGAGGCGCGGCTGAGGGAGACCCAAATCATCCAGAACTAAAGTCAACCCAGAACCACCTTAAAGAAGTCAGCCTTGACCCGAGGTCCTACACCTGCCTCGCCGGGAGCCTCCCCGGGGGGCTTTTCTGTTTTTTTCTGTAGTGTGGAGGTGGTGGTCGTGTAGTGTGGAGGTGGTGTAGTGTGGAGGTGGTGGTAGTGGGGGTGGTGGTGGAGGAGTTGGAGGTGGAGTTGGTGGTGGAGGTGGTGGTGGTGTAGTGTGAAGGTGAAGGTGGTGTAGTGTGGAGGTGAAGGTGGTGTAGTGTGAAGGTGAAAGTGGTGTAGTGTGGAGGTGAAGGTGGTGTAGTGGGGAAGTGGTGGTGAAGGTGGTGGTTGTGGTCGTGGGGGAATTGATGGTGGAGGTGGTGGAGTTGGTGGTGGTGTAGTGTGAAGGTGAAGGTGGTGTAGTGTGGAGGTGGTGTAGTGTGGACTTGGTGGTAGTGGAGGTGGAGTTGGTGGTGCTGGGTTGTGTGGGTGGCGGGTGGTGTTGGAGTGGAGGGGGTGGAGGCGCCGGGAGAGAACTAGCTTCCCCAGCTGTGCTACTTGGCACGGCGGCGCACAAACAGGCGTCTCTTTTCATTAGGCTCCTCCTTCAGAGGCACTCGCTCTCCTTCTGGGGCCCAGGCATCTGCCTCCACACCAGCACAGAGGAGGAGGAGAGGGAGGAGGAGGAGAGGGAGGAGAGGGAGGAGGAGGAGAGGGAGGAGAGGGAGGAGGAGGAGAGGGAGGAGAGAGACATAGCGAGAGAAAAAGAGAAACAGAGAGAGAGAGAGAGAGAGAGAGAGAGAGAGAGAGAGAGAATGTGAGGGTGGAGTCAGCCTCCACACGCAAGGGTGGAGTCAGTCTCCACACGTAAGGGTGGAGTCAGCCTCCACATGTGAGGATGGAGTCAGCCTCCACCCGTAAGGGTGGAGTCAGCTGGAGTTATTTGTCATCCTCCACCCCGCAACATCTGGCTGTAAAGGTGGCCAATAAAAGGTACACACACACACACACAAACACACACACACACACACACACACACATGCAACCAGGCACACACACATCTCTATGAGCTCTTGTATGGAGCTCTTGGGACAGACCACAGCGTTTCACTGGGTTCTCATCACTATGGTCAGAACCACAGGTGTGGTGGTTGTTTATATTTAGCATGGGACGAGAGTAGAACATCCACACAACAACAGGACATGGTTCATGGTTCTGGGGTTCTGTCCAGAGGGGTCATGGGGGCTCAGAGAGAGACCAGCACCACATTAACAAGGACATAAAGAGCAGTTAGTGGAAAACTAATTCACTGAACTATAGAGAGCTAGTAGCAGGAGTTACACACTGTGTTTACATCACTACACACATAGTAGGTGGAGGTGTTAGTGTGTAACTTTGCATGTGTGTGTGTGTGTGTGCGTGTGTAGGTTTGTGTGTGGGTTTGTGTGTGGGTTTGTATGTGTGTGTATGTGTGTGTGTAGGTGTGTGTGTGTGTTTCAAACTTTCCATGTCGCCGGCAGAGATATAGGGGATTGAAAATAAAAATAATAAAGCTTATATATATATATATATATTATATATATATATATATATATATTAATCATCTAATTGAGAACAATGAATTCACGCATATCACAAAAACAAGCAGGAGACTCCTTCCTTGGTGTAATACCTTGAACGGCCACTGGAGGCACACACATTGCACTACCGCCGCTTTACGAAAAACACATGTCCGTGGACCATAGGGGCGGAGCCTTGGCAGACCATAGGGGCAGAGCCTTGGCAAACCATAGGGGCGGAGCCTTGGCAGACAATAGGGGCGGAGCCTTGGCAGACGGTGGGCTCCGTGTGATCATCACTGACCAATCACTGAGTTAGGTTTCATCGACACAAAGCCATTTATTGTTGTAGTAGAAGAACAAAGAAACAAGCCCCACCCTCCATGGCCACACAGAGTCATGTGATTAGTCATGTGATTAGTGAGGCTGATTAGTGAGGCTGATTAGTGAGGCTGTCCTCACACTTCCTGTGGGACAGTAAAAAAAAAATCGGAATATAAAAATATAATAAATAATATGGTTAAAACTGGTTTCTTAATCCAGTCGTCGGGTTTGTTTTGACCGCAATGATTAACACACACACACACACACACACACACACACACACACACACACACACACACACACACACACACACACA